>APFE030791649.1:0-16664 GCA_000404065.3 Pinus taeda
TTTATGTGAAGTTTTGAATGAATTTTTTTATTTTGAAATTGAGTATTTCTAGTTTTAATTACTGGTAAGATATTTAATTTTTTTAATTAATGAGAAATAAATAAATTATTTTTTTGTTAATGGAAAATAAATAAATTATTCTTTGTTTAAAGGGATTAGATTTAAATTTTATAGTGAAAATCATATTTTTTTACTATTGGGTAGATTTAATTTTAATAAGAGTATAGTCCAAAGTTTTAGAATACTTCGAGATAGTGATTGGGCATGTGGTTACATTCAGAGAAATTATACTACATCACTACCTGACCTGTGTGTTATTACTTGAAATTTTTCTAGCTATGAAGGAAATTTTGAGGTAACATTGAACTAGTCCTCGAGATCGGAAGCTACCTTCCAATCTAGAGAGGGATCTCTCTTATAACTTAGTCACCCAGTGTCACCTCAATAATTGGTTATGTAATTAGTAAAATGGCTAGATAATTTGCAAGTAAGGGTTTCAAAATGACTATGGTGTGGCTGAGAAAAAATCCATTGGGCATGCAGTTGAGAGATATGAATAATAATCAAAACTACAAGAATTTGGATAGTGAAGCAATAAATTTTTAGAGGCAGGGTAGATACACTTACATAGACAATCAAAATTTAATCAGCTGAAATATGAATTGAGAAGATAGTTCATCAAAATAGGGCATCTATCAAATATGAATCCTATGATGACATATCGAAATTTTAATAAGCTAAAAGACAAATTGAGAAGATAGTTCATCAAGATAGCGCATCTATCAAATATGAATCCTATGATGACATAGAAGGAAAATGTGGAAATATTTGAAACAATGAACATACAAAGCCTCAAACATGGATAAATTCTGGTATTCATAGAATTTTCATTCAAATATGAAGACTTGACAGTAAAATGAAATACAAAGAGCCTACAAAGACTTCGAAACAAATTACGAAAATATGGCACGAGAATTTCTGATATAACAAACTTCATACATCTGGCTTGAAATGCTTCAATTAAACTCAAAAAATCTAATATGATCAAAATCACAACATTTTTTAACTCAAATTCAAACCCCTTTTTGCATATAAAACATAGTTTATATAGAAATACATAAAATTGTCTATCCTATCTTCTTGGAAATAAAACTATCAAATAATTAAAATAAATTTGATATTGTTGCTAAGTGTCTTGAATGTTAAAGTTGGAGTCTAAAGTTGTTGGATTTGATCCCTTTAAATATGGGATTAGGCTTTGGTCCATTGATATTACTCCTTGACAACTTTTACCAGATGTATTCTCATTCTCTTATCCTGGAAGTGCATTTCATTTATTCTCGAGTTGATTGAATCAAATTTCCTTTCAATCTGAAAATTAAAAGGTGTCAACCTATCATGAGCCAACTCTTCCTTGATATCTAGACTTGACTGCTCCATATGACTTTGATTGCAAGAATGTTGACTTTAAACTTGGAAGCAATCTTCAATTTCCATCCAAATGTTCTACATATACCTGTGTTTTAAAAGTTTCCCTATGATCTTCATTTACATTTGGTAACTATGCTTGGTGCCCTCAGTGAGCGACCTTTGGATCTAATTTCACTTGCTTACCTTATAATAGTCAACATATATATGTATTTTTATATCATGATGACATCTCATGAGCTTTGGCATGTGAATTTCACTCTCTTGGATAGTTAGACATCATATTTTCACCTGAATAAATATAATCTACAAACATCTGAATGTGGAAATAAGAATGCATTATGTTTTACTTTGTAGTTTGAACATTTGGACAATCATGTTTCAAAACCCTTGAATATCTCGAAACCATATTTGACACCAAGTGAATTCGTAATAAAGTTCATTGACACTTGCTAATCCATTTTCCATTTAGATATTCTGTATAAATATTGTTGTGCATAAATTTATGCCTATGTTAGCTCATCCCTTGGCCGTGACTTGACACTTGTGTTGGTGAGTGCTTGGTGCTTGGTCCTATGATTTAGTAGTTGGCACAGGGGCTTCACTAGGGGACCAATACCCTACCATGTGGGTTCATATTAGGGGATATATATTGAGGAAAAATTGACTTAATATATTTGGGGATATAAAGAGGGTAAAGGTTTTTTATATTGATGGGAATAAAAAATGGAGCTCAAAGTTAATGAAAAAATATAAAGGGATATAAAAAATGTTAATGAAAAATGGATACCTACAATATCTAGTGAAAGTAGGAGTTTTTTAAATTTTGGAGGTGTATTGGGTTCATATTAGGATGGGGTTAAATAATGTGATTTTTAGAGGTATTTTCCAATATGTAGTCAAATTAGGGGGATTGTTTAGTATGCCATGAAGGTAAGCGATATGTAAGAGGTTCATTTAGTGAAGCCCCCATGGTAGTTGGTTGCTTGACTCACGGATATATGTGGTAAAAATGACACTTGGTCTTGTGACTTAGTCACAATTTTGGTGTTTTTAGCTAAGGGCCTCACAACATAGTTAGCATGTAGCAGTGGAAAACACTACTACGTGGGCACTCACGTGAACAATTCACAAGCTCAAGAGGATAGAACACGAGGGTTTAAAGGAGTACAAATAATTTCGACGTAACAAACCTTAAAAGAATTGTCCCCAAACATTTCTAAGGTAGGTGCAAGGTTTAAGTCTCAGGGATAAGGGTAGCAGGAGGGAATGGTTGAGCAACATGGTGTATACGTATTAGACCAGTCCAAGCAAGGGACCCCACAGCCACATCACCCTATAGATTCATTTCCTATGATTTTCCAAAGGGACACATGTTAGAAGCCCTAGGATGACAAAGCATTAGAATGAGGTGGCATAGATAGGTGGTTGAACACATAACAAAATATTTTGTGGAAATTTATAGCATGGAGGACCCAATGTGATGCGTAATCCTAGGAGTATTTTCCTGGGGATTTATCAATGAAGGTCAAGTCTAAATTTTCAGGGTTCCGAGATGAAGTAGTAGCGGGCTAACAAGGAAGAATGAGACCAAATTGAGACAAAAGGTGTATTTTTATTGGCCATTTGAAATGACATGGAGCCACAGAGCATGATGAAATTAACATTTGAAATACCCAGAACATGTGGCACTTGTAAGAAAGTGACATGTGTTATGTAGATTTGGTGTTTTTAGATGGCTAAGTGGGATGAAAGTAGATGACACATGGCACCACTCAACGAGTGACCTGTGGAATCCTTGTAGAGGTGGTAAAAAATTTGTTAGTTGTAGCATGTCATATCAACCCCTTGAAGTCCATGCATCTTGTCAATTTACAGACGAGAAATAAGTTTATCTATGAGCTGACAAATTGATACGACATGGTGGCATGCAAGATGAAATTTGTAGGCATTCCCAACAATTTTGTAATTGTTCAAAGTGTGTAGTAAGTGGTCCCATCAAGACACATAATCCCCAATATTTCACCCCGACAGAATCCAGAGGCACTCCATTATGTTTTTTCCAAGAAATAAAAGTTGGGGCTAAAGGTGCACTCCAACACTCAACCTTGTGTGAAGGTTTTGTGACTAGAGGCTAGGCATATCTACAATTTTCATTAAAAGGCTAGGGCTACAACGCTCTCTAGGATTCAATTATGTGTAGTGTAAAGTGAACAATGGCTTATACATGAGGGTCTAATATGAAAAGGTTGACGACTTTGGTTAATTGGGCTATATTTGGCGTTGTGGCCCTAAACTAGTCATGTACCAAATATGGATAACAAAAGCACCAACAAGTTGGTAGAAAAGTTGGAAACATGGAGATAATTAGAAGCCTATTTGGAAAATCGGCCAAATCTAGTAGTTTTCTAAATTTAGAAAGTCACTGCTAAGTCCTGTAAAGATTCCATAATTGAGAAAATTAGCAGTTAAATTTAGTTTTTCAGCTCAAAATAAATAGTGAAGAGATTGAAGACATCATGAACACATCAAGAAGATTTAGCAAAAGTGGAACATGAGTGAAAAATATGAATTCATACAAGTCAAAGAGCTAAACTTAACTAAGGTTCTAAATCTAAAATTATCAACTCTAATTCTTTATATGCATCATTGAATTAGCAAGAAGGTTGTTAATTCTATTGTTTTTACTGACTTGTGAATCTGTGATAGTGAATTAATCAGTGATCAAATATTGTAGAAGGTGATTTTGTGGTGATTAGGGTGTGTGATTGTGATGAGATATTTTTTTTTTTAAAGAAGTGACCTTCATGATTTGAGTTTGAAAATGGCATGAAACATGAATAAAGGAGGTCAAACAGGTGGAAAATTACATTTCAGGGGTTGTAGCTTCTTCTAGTAGTGGATGGTAAACAATCAAGGGTAGTAGCTTCTTTTACTAGTAGATGATAAACTCAGAGATTGGAGCTCCTTTTAGTGGTAGCTGATAAACTCAGGGGTACTAGATCCTTTTAGTAGTAGCTAATAAATTAGGAAGTAGGAGCTTCCTTCTGGTTGTTTCCAGAGAACTATTTAAAAGCAAATTGAATCTTGTCTTTGCAAAAAAGCAAATGAAGAATATATGTGTTTAATATGTGCTTCTTTTGTTGATTCTTGTGATGGTTCTATCAATGGTCACTGAAGTGTTTATTGGTGTTCAAGTATTCTTTACTTAGTACAAGAAAGTTTCAAAAATATCACAGTACTGATTCATCCTCCCTCACAATATTTCCCTAGTTTCTAACAAACCTTTCCTCCTTATTTTTAGTGGTGTTGGAACTTCCTTAACTAACCCATGGTCCTTGTGTCTGCCACATGATCCAACTTCAAACCCTTCGCTTCGTTCCTTTTTCATACTAATTTTATCATATGGTAGTATGCTCGAGGAAATAACCACAGTGGATGGTAGAGGAGAATTGATGGTTGGTGTTAGATGTATGGGTGGTGCCTGCATCAACAAAGTGGGGGGGGGGGGGGGGCGGGGGGGGGGGCGGTGTGTGGGGGGTGGGGGAGAATTGTCGCACTTGTGGGTCCTTCTCCAAGTTATGCCCTATCAATCAATGGTGGAGGTTGTGTGGCTCCAATCCATAGTCCGTGGGTTGGGGGGGCAGGTGTACCCCTATGACATTAACTAAAGAGGGGGGTGGTTCGCGATGAGCCTGGACCATCATATTTCATGCCCATATTGATGGCTTAGATTAGGACTAGGGTTTATGACCATCCAAATTTTAACGAATTTGATTGGTTAGGTTTTACCCATGCCTCACGCACTCTACATAACTTTCTCTCGTCACACTATCTTGTTTGTTCATCCCTTAGTCTCACATAGTCAAGCTTTGGTCTCAATGGCTTTATTGTTTGTGCAGTCACCAATTTTAGTGGTTCCAGCCATGAAACTCTATGATTGTGCTTCTTGCATGCCTTCATCCCTCAAAGACGTTGAGAGTAAAATGGGGAGGGTGTGGTAGGATTCAAAACCCAAACTTTTCACATGGCAATTATCGATGATTCAAAAGTAGTCAGAAAAAACAAAAATAACTTCACACATGAAAATCATAAATCATGGTTAAGGGGATGACCTCATTTATCAATATTTACAAGCTTAAAATACATGATTAGAGCGGAACACACAATATGCTATAGCTTCAAGTTAAGTCAACTACACAGAAAAGTTTTTGGCTTTTCACACGTCTGGGCGAGAGCTTCGAGAATCAGCTGGCTTCACCTTTGTATATCTCCCTCCTTAAAACCAATATCATCTTAAGACAAAATAGTCATTACTAACAACCTTTTAGAATAATTACATATATCATTTTAATACAAAATTTTAAGAAATTTAACGCCTCTCACCAACATTCCATCTACACCTACATCTGCTTCAATGTTATCACTTCTTTATATCACAAAAACCGAGGAAAAAAAAAATTTTCTTACATAAAAAAATCCTAGAGAATAGACTGTTTATTCACGCTGATTGCTTAATCCAAATAAAACATGAGAACATTAGCCTAAACAAGACTATGACTATATAGAATAAATCAAGGCACCTTTCAATAAGTATCCATTGTTTTTATTTTTATTTTTATATTCCATTGTCTTTATTTTTATTTTTATATTCCCTGGAAATGAATGGAGGGTGGTGTATATTTTGTTGTGGTCATAAGCCCTCTCCAATTTGGTAGAGAATAGATATTGTAAAATTATAATTATATTGTGATAGTTAAAAAAATATATTTACTAAAATAAATAATAATTAATCAACTATTAAAATAATGTAAATTCATTTAATTTAAAATCTATTGAATATTTAATGAAATTGAATTTTTTTCAAAATATTTAAATCATTGATTTTTAAAACTTAATAATTTTAAAGCTAAGATAAATCTAAATTAAAATCTATTTAATATCTAAAATTTTATCAACCCAAATGTGAAAATTACCTCACTTCCCCACACCACACCTTTTATGGAAAAAAAATGATTTGCTACGTCAATATTTGGAACATAAAATTAACTAGTATCGTTGTTTCAGAAACACATATATTTGATATTCACATCAATGTTTCGAGTCACTCGTTTTCAGCTTAACAATAAAAAGAACATGAGAAAAGATTACACATTTGATTATTAACCTAAATTATTTAATATATTTATTAAATCATTTATCTTAAGTGATAATTTGTCTAAATAATGTTTATGAAGTGCGAATCAAACGTTTTATTGCTAGGGTTGGGTGAGGGGTTTAGGAGGAGCCATATAAGGAGATGTGAAAATAGGAGTTATAGAAGGAGAGGGGAAAATTACTAGGGTTTTGAATGATAATTGTGTTTTAGTGATATTTTATGATAGCTAAATAATGGGTTGATGGGCATTAATAAATGAATAATTAATTTAATGTGGTGATGGAATATTGGGGAGTTTTATTTTTTTATTAATGAGGAATTTTAGCAAGTCTTGTAGTGTACTAGGGATTTTATTATGAATGTTGCGAGGGAGGTGAGGTACGGGCCCATGTGTTGGATTCAAAGAGCATATTTGATGTGCGATATGTGGAGGGTGATTTATAGATGGGTTTTTAGGTTAAACTCAAATTACATTATTTTGTCTCAAACTTTGAAACTAATCCATACATTGTTTCTCAAATTAGTAATGCTACTAATATTTGGCATGAGTAGAAGTGTGTGAAGGCAAGGGTTGATAGGGTTAGTATGTTGTTATGGAGTGAGGTGGAATGAAGTTAGTAGTCTTTGATCTCTCATTCTTTAGTTAGAAAGTTTACAAGAAATATGGTGTCAAGGAACCATTTGATCAACTAGACAAAGGTTGGATGGAGGAAGGTTTTGGGTCATTCATCGAAGTTCCATATAATGTTCAAAGGTTATATACTTTGAGTGAAAGTTTGAGAAGGAATTGGAAGCAATTTTGGTGCAATATTGGCTATGGGGTCTATCTAGTCATGTTCTAGATAGATGACATCTATTATTTGATCCGTGTCTTGAGCCTTTTATAATATGACATATCTAGTTTTTCTCCTAGATTTCCCATTGGAACTTTGGTCACGACCTACATTTGAATCAATCACCAATATTAGAGGTAATTTTATTTTCTTTGATGATTGAAGTCTCTTTTAAGAGGATAAAAGGGCATCTGTTAAGCTAGATTTAAATAAAGGGATTTTACTAGAGTTGGAGGTCATTTGGAAGGCTTATACCTTCACTCAAACTCTTTATTATTAGAATAATCTCTTTATCATTTTAACGTTAATGGACATCAGATACTTGAGGTGTGGTTATTTAGGGGGTTTGAACCTCTTGAATGTGTCAAAGGAGGGTAAATAACAAAACTAACTATTTTATGAAAGTTGAGAGTTGGATTCACTCTCTAGTAATGCTAGAAAGAAGCAAGGGGAGAAGCAAGATGTTTAAAAGATGAGTTTGAATGGAGGTAGGTCAACACAACAATAGGGTTGGTTATGAGATGCTGGAGCTTAATTAGGGCATGAAGGATAAAGGTATTTTTTACATTCCTGTCCTCTCTCGAAGGAACATGGCTTGGTTTTGAATTCCAAAGGCTTATCCCCATCCCTTGTGTAAGAGGTCCCTAAGGATACTTCTATGGGATCCATTGATGGTGTGACCACCCTGAAAAATTTTGTGGAAGAGATTATATTTCATAGGATTAGAGGTTTATCTAGAATTTAACAAGGCTCACTCTCGTCCTCTTTGATTTCGTGAGCAACCCTCTTCTTGATATTATTGTTATGTTCTCATTAATCCAATGGCTTGACGTAGCAAGGGGTTATTGAAGGAGATCTTTCTATGAGTATGGAGGCTCCGTGGCATCTTGGGAACAAGTTTTTTCTATCATACTCTAAAATTAGAGATTTGACATAGGTGCTACAAGGAACAAAATAAACGAAGGTTAGGGAACTTAGAGTGGAGAATCCCTTTGTAAAGGTTCCTCCATGATTATTCCTTATCTGAATGTGGGTGGGATGGGGGGTGCCCTAAAGAAATTATCCCTCAAATATTTATTACTTTGAGTAAGCCGAATATTCTATTGCTACAAGAAACGATGGTTCTTAGTGCAAGAGCTATAAAACTATTTTCCTTTCTTCTTCATAGTTGTATTTTCAACATCTAATATGTTGATGGTTTGTTCAATAGTGGTCTAGAACTCTTATTTTATCGAATTACACAAATTTCTTGTGTTATAGGTATCATGCTCAAAGAATAAGCCAAACCTATGTGAATTTTTTTTAAGATTTTGAAACTTTAATAATGTTTCATATGAAAAGAATAAATTGTTTTAGGATTCTCTAAAAGAGTATGGGATTTCAAAAGAACTTGCCTCTATATAAATCTATCTAAAATACATTTCTTGTAGGAATTTGCTAAAAAAGATTTTTATTGGACAAAATTTTTCCTTTGGCCAAGAGGACAAAAAAAAATAAAAATTGCAAAATAAAAACAACAACAGAAAAATATGTAAACATCACCCTAAACTATTCAACCATCAAAATACACAACAAATTACACTTCACAAATTACTACACATAAAAGCATACTACTACAAATAAACACATAAACAAAGTTTATGTAATACGCAACCCTCCCTGCCATGGCAACAGAGAGGCTACGCTACCTCCAAAATCACCCTATGCAGAACTCTATAAGAAATGAAAAACTCTAATCCCATCACACAACTCAAAACCCCTAACAGTAATTTTTTTATAATTAAGAGAGAGGAATATTTTAATGAGAATAACTTAATTGTTTTTCCTCCATTTAAAATTCATTTGAATTTTAGTTACATTTCATTTCCCTTAAATTTACATTTTATAATGGTAAAATTTGAATCCCAATTGGCACCTAGCATAAATCGTTAGCTTGTCTTGACCCAAGTGGACTTGGACATCTACGCTCGCTTGTGCAACCACTACATGATCTCATTCCACCTCCAAATACTTAACTGCAATATTCTCCCTAGCCTCTATTCTACTTCACTCGCCCTCTTTTCACACTTATTCTTTTAATGGGAATCTTAGCCTCCTCTCACAAGATCTCATCTTTGCTCTTTTACAGTGGACATCCCAACTTCTGCTCACAAGACCCCACAACTAACTACTGCAACCTAGATTCAATTCTCTATTGTTATCCCTTCTTTCCCTATCCTTGTCCATCATATCTACTTTGATTCTTAGCTTTCGATCACTTGTCAATGTTATTGGATTTCTCTGTTGTTGTTGGGGATCTCCTTTCTTATTCTTAGGTCTACGTGGGTCTCTGTGAACTAAATAGTGTTACAACACAAAAACATAAAAATAAAAACAAAAGGAAGTAAATAGGTGGCTGACAGAAATTTGTTGGAAAATAACTGTAGAAATAAGGTTGTAACTAAAATTTAAAATGTTCTTGTGGAAATTTTTGGGTACTTTGTGTTTTGGGTTGTGGCTCCCCCACATAGTTCACTACCAAAATCCTTATCATTCCCCTATCCTGGCAACCACTCTACAAGGGGTCCTTGCAAACCACAGTGCGCAAATCATCTTCCTTTCCACAACACTTCTTAAATATGGAGGTGTCCCATTATTCTAAAATGTTAGCACCTAAATGTTGGTTTAAACGGTTAACTAAACAAGAAAGATATAAAATGAAACTGAATGGAAATCAAGCACAATGACACAAGTAAAAACACAATATTTTACATGGTAAAACCTTGACAAGGTGTTAAGGAAACATCCATGGGGCAAGGGATTGGATTCTTTATTTAATCAAGAATGATTCTCCATGATACAATAGTTCGGGCATTCATCAATTTTATAAGAGCCTCCTCTATTACATAACTGTTGTTTCGGTATAAGACTAACTTGGCAGTAACTAATACAGTTTTACACATATTTACATAATTCGTTGTTAAATTTCAACAAAATCCACCTTCACAACAATTTTCCTAATCCCTTGTCCATGCCCATTCATCATCTCTTCTACAAGCCAAGAGAAGCTAAACACCATCGCAACTTCTCTACTGTAACTGGCTTCATGAATATGTCTGCACAATTCTCCCGTGTATGGACTTTCTTGAGAGCTACTTTTCTGCCATCGATCACATGTCTTAGAAAATGATACCTTAGATCAATGTGCTTGGTCTTGCTGTGATAAGCTAGATTTGTAGCCAAGTGAATAGCACTATGACTGTCACAAAGTACATTCGCACTCCTATGTCCTTCCAATCTCATCAAGTAGACCCTTTAACCAAATTGCTTCTTTACTGGCATCTGAAGCAGCTATATATTCTTCTTCGATAGTGGACAACACAACTGTTTCTTGAAGCTTTGACATCCAATTAATTGCTCCACCTGCAAGAGTAAAGACATAACCTGTAGCAGATCTCCTTTTGTCCAAATCACCTGCATAATCAGCATCCACATATTTGCAGATTGATCCTTCACTGCCATTAAAGATGACGCAATGATCACTTGTGCCTCTTAAATACTGAAGCAACCATTTCACTGCTCACCAATGCTCTTCACCTGAATTTTCCATGAATCTGCTGACAACTCCAATTGCATGTGAAATGTCAGGTCTTGTAGATACCATCGCATACATTAAGTTGCCTACAACATTTTCATATGGTACACGAGACATATACTTCTTTTCTTCATCAGTTCTAGGACTTAAACACGAAGAAATATTAAAGTGAGAAGCTAATGGAACATTAACAGGTTTTACACTATTCATACCGAACTTTTCAAGTACTCTTTCCACATACTTGTGTTATGATAACCAAAGCTTACCATTTTTCCTGTCTTTGTGTATCTCCATGCCCAAGATATGTTTTGCTACTCAAAGATCCTTCATATCAAACTTCCTAGACAACTAAGCCTTTAACCTATTTATCTCTTCCATGCTTTTTCTTGGAATAAGCATATCGTCAACATACAAAACTAATATAATGAATATGCCACTGAAACTCTTGAAGTATACATAATTATCATAATCACTTATAATAAAGTTTTGGCTCACCATGAAGGAGTCAAACTTCTTGTACCATTTCCTAGGAGATTGCCTTAGGCCACACAATAATTTCTTGAGCTTCCAAACTAATCTTCTACTGCGATCTTGTACAAAACCTTGTATTTGTTCCATATAGATCTCTTCATCCAAATTTCCATGTAGAAAAGTTGTTTTAACATCTAACTATTCTAACTCAAGGTCAAGTAATGCAGTTAGTGCCAACACAATATGAATAGAAACAAGTTTTACAACTGCTGAAAAAATCTCATGAAAGTCAACACCTTCAACCTGAGAATACCCTTTTCCTACCAGCCTTGCCTTATACATTTCGATACTTCCATCAACGTTTCGTTTTAATTTGAAGACCCATTTGCATCCAACAACACTTCTCCCTTCAGGAAGTTCTACTAGATCCCAGGTATTGTTCTTGGCTAAGGAATCCATTTCTTCTTCCACAGTCGTTTTCCATTTTTTGCTATCCGTATCATTTGCTGCTTCCTGATAATAAGAAGGTTCCCCATCTTCAGTAATCAAAGCAAAAGATGAAGCATAATCTTCATACCTTTTGGGAGTTTTTCTTTCCCTTGTAGACCTTCTTAGAGTGACTGGTTGTTGAATTGGATCAGAAACTTCAACAGTTTCCTTTGTATCTTCCAGGGAAAATTTTAAGAACCCCCCCTAAATTTATATGTAGAATAAATGGGTGAATCTCCATGGTATATAGGAAAAATGGAAGGTGATTTTATCAATAATATAATATGTATATATAAGTTTTTGGCGAATCTCTCACCAAGCATGGCGAATATTTTACTTAATTATAAAGTCTTGTAAGATCTTGGCGAGTCTTTCACTAAATAATAAAACTTTGTAAAGTCCTAGTGAATCTTAGCATTGTGAACTCTTAGATAATTTTTTGAAAAAGTATAAAACCATATACGACAAGAGCCACATGGTGTTAATATCACTGTTTTTTTTTCACATTTCCACGACATGGAACTTGTTTATAAAATTATAAAAAGGCCAACCAAGTCCCTTATAATATGCATATAAGCTTATAACAGAGTCTGATACCTCTACTATGCTTGTCTTCATTCAAGTGTCATAGCTTCTATACTTAACATTGTGAATCACAACTCTCTCAAAACTCAACTCTATAGTGTAATTAAAACCTTTGGAAATTGAATCTGACATCTCTATAAAAAGTATTAGTGAAATAGATGCTTTTGATTATAAGCCCACTAACTATCACTGCTAAACAATCAATCTAGACTATGAAGTCTTCCATCTTGATCACAATCATTCTCATGATCAAGGGAGTGCGACCACCTGGCCTAACATAATGGCCATCATAGCTTCCAATAATCAACAACAATCTGGCAAGGACATCCTAGCTCATGTCTCATGAATTTTATTCATCAATCTTAACTGATATAAATCTTATAAAGATAATGTTAGAATCCTCTCCAGATTCACTGTTAATACAAGGGTAAAGGAAATTTTCTAGCTCAAGGCACTAGCCAATACCAACATTGGTATTTGTGACCCCTTTGTGGGGATGCACCTACCCTATCCCGTTGGGTTTCTACCTTGTAACATAGTTAAAGGATCACAAGACTTTCCAATCTTCCTACTCCATTAGACACACTTTATATGCTATACATAGTGAATGAAAAAGAAGCATTATAGAACAGACAATTTCATAGAAGGAAGAAAAATCTTAGCCAGTTCAATATCAAAATCTTAACCACTGATTAATAAAGAATAACAAGTAGTGTAATGAATTGTTCCGAGTTATTTATTTAAAAGATGTAAAGAATGTAGTGGAATGGAAAATATTACTTAGGCAACCCTTTAATATTTTCTACTAATATGTCTATGCATGTACATATGAAATTAAGAGCATTGTTGAATACAAAGTTTCCTTTTTCTCTTGCCTCCATTTTGACAAATCAGTGTGAAATTAGTGTCACTTTGAATCTCCTTTCCTATGTGGATGTTTTGACAAATCAATGTGAAAACAAAGTCACTTTGAATTTCATTTCCTGTGAGGGATCACATCCATGGTTGATTAGTAAATGATAATCTACTATATATTATGTTCAAGAAACTGACTGCAATCTATAGTGGAAATGAGACCTCAATTCTTATTCTGAATTTGAATATCTCACGACAACATAAGAGATAAAAATGCATATGGCCTTAATAGCTAGAAAACAATCACTCCATCATTACAAGACCACCTAGATTTCAGCACTTAATCTAAATAATGGCACTAGTTGTAGTGCTTATTCGCATTAACACCATGGAAAAGCAACAAAAATGTTTCAAAGCACACTTATTGGAAAAGTTGTAATGTTTCGAGAATACTTAATGATAGCATCTGAACCTCGTAGCTATGGTGGGGAAACTAGGGAACCCAAATCTTGGAAGATATCTCATACCAAATATGCGAAAAAAATAAAAAAGGGAAAAAATCAAAATCTATAAATCAAGCAATGAATTGTTTACAAATCAAATACAATTCCTTTAACTAACATTTAAATTGTGGTGATATATATAAATATTTAGTAAGAGGGGAACTTCAAACCATGGAATATTACCTTTGTCATTACTATCATCCCTCAGTGTCTGAGATTACAAATCAATACTTATGGAAAGATTGTAAGAAATTCTATGAAATAGTAAAGCATAACCTCTATTTTCAAGCAACAAAATCAAGACATCTTTACATCAAGAGCCATAATTGATACATAATCAATGAATCAAGTCCTTATATGGCACACGCTTGTTTCACAAACTCTATTTTCTCAATAACAAAATCAAGGCATTGTATGTGGTTATTGCCAAAAGGAAACTGCGTTCTAATTTGGAAGAGGATCTTATCAAAAGACATGGATTTATTCAAAGCTACAAAGCCTAATGGGTTTATTGAAAAATAAGTTGGAATATGGGATCATGATACTTAAATTGAAAATATATGCTTTCCTTTTAGAAACATTACAGTTATACAATGTTTTTTGAAAGCATTAGAATTTGAAATTGGGCCTTTCTATCAAGACAAATTTTCATTAACAGAATGTACTTTCCTACCTGAACATTGTAGATATCCAAGAAAAACTTGAAAAGCATAAGAGAACTTAGGATAATGTATTTTCTTTCCTTCCTTAACATTCTTAAAGAGTTTAGGTTCCCCAAGTCATCAGGTAACTTTCAAAGGAAATGACAGTTAGTAATAGTCCAATTCACAACAGAAGATGTGTCACAAATACGAGGGGGCATCTCCTCCAAATCAAAAAAGTGCTCCAGGTTAAAATCTAGCATTATTGGAAGCTTAATGCTCGACTAAGTGTTATTGAACCCAGAAAATTTTCCAATCTTCATTAAAAGCTTAAAGATAGCTTCTCTAAGTTCTAAATGACTTTACTATGCTCTTGAAGTGGGGGCACATGTAGCCTCTCCAAGTGAATAGTCTTAAACTAAGTGAAGATAAGGTCGATAGATCATTCAGTGTGTATCTCTTTAACCCATAATTGAATACTATGTCTCTCTTGAACCCATAATTGAATACTATTAGGACTTTCAAATTTTTCATGGAACTCAAAAATGTTGGAAGAAAGTATTTGCTTCCAGAAAAGGGTAAAACTAAAGCCTCTGCTTGAGGAAAATTGATGTCACACCACTAATACTTCTCCATGGAATCTATATAGGTAAACCACAAATGCAGAATTCCATTAGAATATGGTGTTTATTGAATACACAAATTAAATCATTGCATTTCTTTAAAATATCTTTTGAAATCAAAATTACGAAATTACATATCGATAACCTAGTGGGTGTAGGATAAAATTCACCCATGTCATTCACAAAAAGCATGAGGAAAAAACCTAATACTATATATAAAACCAAGAAAAATTCAAATTCATCACTTCTAGGGACCTCGTAACCCCCCTGCCAATACACAAGTATGTTCTTGTTTGCATTTAGAAAAATTACCCAAATTACAATCTGTTTACTCCAGCCTATGTTGGAAAGTTATAGAAGGATGACTAATGCAATCAATCCATTTACTCCAACCTATGTTGGAAAGTTATAGAAGGATGACTAGTGCAATCAATCCATTCCTTTTAGCCCTGGATTTGTTTCAGTTTAAAACAGAAGTATACAAATATACTTGTCCAATGTCTATGCTTTAACCATTCACCTTAAGATGTTTTTACAATATAATTTCCTAAGTCTATTTAATATCTTCATTATCATAAAAACCAACCTATATCCATCTTAACTCCACATCTACCACTCTTAGGGGGATGAAATCTATTTATCCTCTGAGCACTTGGTAGACCCAGAATTAAGATGGATCTAAGATAGAATTTCCCCTTTAAATAGTCTATCCTCACATGAATACCATGGGTCAATACCATGGGTTATAATAAACCTGGAGCTTAAAAATTACTATTAGTAATTTATAAAAATTAATAAAATTAATAGTTGGCTTTTATTATATTTTATATTTTAACCAAGCTAAAATGTTTAACATACATTAAATTACGACATCCATTTTTACTCTTGATCCACCAAGCCCCAAGAGGGATCAAATAGTTTTTCACTCTATGCTAGTTCGAATATCACGATATTTGATACCTCTCGGGGGTTAGTAGATCCAGAGTAATCGAGAGTAAAGATGGATCTATGCTGGTTTAATTACCCCATTTAAATAGGCTACATTGCAGGTGAATACCATGGGTCAATACCATGTGCCATTTTGGTGAATACCATGGGTTAATACCATGTGCCATTTTTATTTTTATTAATACTAATATTAAGGTTAATAATGTGTTTTTTGCATGGTATTAATAATAATCTAGCCCATGGTATTTGTCCCATAGTTTTTTTCCCATAGGTTTCACCTAAATATAACGCATTTTTTGAGTGTTCGTAAATATAAAGTGATTTATGGAGTAAATATAAAAAATGTTTTATTTGTTTACCATACCTCTCGTTTATTTATATTTTTATTAATTTACCATACCTCTTTTACAAATATGGTATTTGGCCCATAGGATTCACTTAAATAAAACCTCTTTGTTGAGCCTTCATAAATAGAATGA
The DNA here is from genome assembly GCA_000404065.3 of Pinus taeda. Classification (NCBI taxonomy): domain Eukaryota; kingdom Viridiplantae; phylum Streptophyta; class Pinopsida; order Pinales; family Pinaceae; genus Pinus; species Pinus taeda. The sequence goes on from APFE030791649.1 coordinate 16,588, forward strand.
GGGTTATGGACTAAATATAAAAAGAGGTTTTATTTATTTACCATACGTCTAGTTTATTTATATTTTTACTTATTTAC
>APFE030791672.1:0-13311 GCA_000404065.3 Pinus taeda
CACTGAATCGGTTGCCACACCCGACAAACACCATGTGTCTTCTGTTCAACCATGTGCATATATACATAGTGTGCATCACATACACACACGACCACACATGATAGACAAATCCATGCAATACATGCACCTACACCTGACATACAACACATACACCTGCACCCAGTCTATACAATACAATACATATGCCTACATCCAGTGCATAACATAACACATACACCTACACCTGGCATACAAAACAACACAATATATCTATACCCGATGTACAACACCACATAATACATGCACCTACACCATGCACATACCTAGTACCATATTCCCTCAACCCAACATGTATGACATGCACACAATACCATACATACAACATGTACACAGTACCACCTGTACATAGTACCACATGCACGACATGTATGCGACACCACATGTACACAACACCACCTACACACAATGCCACTGGTACAACATGTACACAACACCACATGCACATAGCACCACTTGTACAATCATGCACGCAACACCATATGTACATAGCACCACATGTACAACATGCATGCAACACCACATTTACCTAGCACTGCATATCCAACATGTACATAACATCATCTATACACAACACTGCATATCCAACACGCACAGAGCACCATATGCATACGACACCGTATATTCATCATGCACACAGTACAATAGGTACACAACATTGTATATCCAACATGTACATAATATCATCCATACCCAACACTGAATATGAAACATTCATACAACACTATCTATGATAACACCATGTACATAATATTGCATAAATAATATGTACACACACTACATATGCATAATCCTCCATGCACACAATCATCACAGATGCAACATGCACGACATGTACAACATATGCACAGCAATAATACCACACATATGAAACCACACTGTCCTTACTAAGAAACCTTGCTTCCAGCGTCTTATTCATGCTTATCCTAGCATGTCGTAGACCACACTGCTTTCATTTTGTTGATGTCTCCCTCGGTATAGCCTATCTATAACATAGGCATAATATAATCACATAATATCAACTCATAACCACATGATATTGACCTCGTCGATGTATCAGGCTACTCTTCCCACTTGATTCCTCGCGAACTAGGAATCTCTTCATGCCATTCACCTACATAAGAAATCATTCCTCCACACGAACGATCCCTGACAACTGTGTTAGACAGTGACATAAATACATACATACATATATAATCATTAGCATAAAACAATCATCATCATGTCAGACAATGACATACATACATACATGTATACATATAAATGTTAGCATTAATAATTATGATCCATGACAATCATGTCAAATATGACATACATACACACCTACATGTATAAACATTAACATAAGCATGATCATAACATAATTACTAGATATCAAGGTCAAGGTCAAGAGAACTTCCTTCATTCACACACAACATTGAGAACAATTGTTCCCAACATAGCCAAGGCAACTGACACCTCAAATCTATTTACTTTACCTTTTCTGGTTACCTTTCTCATGGATGTACTACCACTATCCATTTACCGCAATGGACCCAACCAGTTCAACTGACTGTCATAGCCTTACCTTCTGTTGTGCTTACTCATGCACCGTGCTTCATCTGTGTCTTACATTACTTGTTGAGTACCACATAGTTCTCCTTGAGCTCCATTAACTTTCCTTTTTCCCAAACAATCCCCAAGACACTCAAAACATAAAAGGCAAGACAAGAAACAACCAATAAGGAAACCATGAAACCAATAATGACACCACAACCCAAGTGGCATGGCCATGCACAAGACACAAACAAAACCGCAATAAAGCACAACAAAGCACCAAAATACCAAAAGCACAAGACTAGTAATAGACACCATGACTCAATCTCCATGGTTCCCAAGGAAAGCTCAACACGAGCCTTCTTCAAAATTTCGTGGAAATCCCTTCGCCATGCAATCCCCTGCATCATACTGCCATTTACACATAATTGTCAGTGCATAAATAAATATAACAATACATTGGTTACCTTACCTTGTCATGCCAAGCACATTTCTTGTAACTGAACATATCCACAACATCTTTCAAGGGACTCTATTTCCTTTGACATATCCTCTTGTAATTGAGAACTAGCTAATATACCTATCAAGTACATTTTCATGAATCTAGCACATAATGTCAAACAAAATCAAGGTTAAGAAGACTCCCTATATGCAAAGCACTCATTCGTTTGGAATTAGGGTTTCCAAACCTAGCCAAATGAATTCTTATCCAATTCCTTTCTTTTACCTTTACCCTGCTACAACTGAGTCTTACTATATATTGTCAAGTCACCCAACTATTAGTTATAAAAACACATTAATTATTACCTTGTCATGCTAATACCAAGCATGTTTCCTACAGCTACTCATACATGTCAACAACATGTTCTAGATATCAATACAATCATATCTTATTTATTCGAAATTGTTGGCTTATCGGGGCCTGACCCAGGTTCAGAGTTGATTTAGCTAAACAAATCCTAATACTACTGGCCCTTTCGGCAATAGTCCATGGAGAGCGGACTGAGGTCTCACCCAAAGTAGTATGGGAGGGTTATAGAACCAGGTTTTTTCACCCTGGAGATGTCTAATGGGTTCAAGAGGTTCGTAGTTCGACCCTGCGTGCACGTCGCTACGCACTTTCCCATACCTCGCAGCCTGAGATGTTGCCTTCGCGCAACCCTACTCAAGGGCTGAACGCTACGCTTCTACGTTATTACCCAAGACTTCACTGATATTCTACTGTTAGCTAATTAACTTAGCCTACTTGTGTACTTTAAGTTATACTTAACAACATGAATCATTCATACAAGTGTGCATAGTAAATAAACACTATATTTGCAATTTATATCAAACATCCATTAACCAAGAACAAATACACAAATATGATATCAAACTTCTCTTTATTAATCCCTTCTTTGGTTACAGACTCAACTCCGCCTTGTGCACTCAGTTGTAGGGGTCCGCACACTCAGCTGTAGAGCCTTTTCCTACTCTACGACCCAAAGACACACTTAGTCACTTAGACTCTTTCTCTTCTCTTCTACTTTCCTCTCTCTTGCACTTAGAGCCTCGCTCTATTTATATAATCCCATGGTCCGCGGACCATGGGTTGGTCAACATTTCATTACAAAACTAGTACTAACAACCCTGTGACTGTAACATACTTTTGCGCCTGCAATTCGCGGAGCTTTACAACATAATTTGGTCAAAATTTGGGCTTTGAGCCCCAAAACAAGCCTTGGGGGGATTCCATGCCCAACATAAATCAACCTTTACCAAGACTAAAAATCATGTCATAATCCATAATCAAATCATAGTCGTTACAAATAATGCTACAACTATCACCTACTATACTCAATTACATATCAATTGTCTCAACACATACGTATTAGTACAATCATCTCAAAACAATATCATTTGAACACATACTCATATTATGCAATTCATCAAACACTCAACCAACTTACAACCTACCATGTTAAATAAATCAACTAGATGACGTAATAGACACCAAACACTCAAACACCCAAGAGAAGACATAATCAAACAATCGAGCACCAAGTATACAACATAAGAAAACTCATACCTTAATGTATATCAGGGGAGGCTATTTGTCTGCACAATCAATCTAGTTAGCAAGATATAACTATGTCAACTCAAACATAAATAAGATCACGATATCCATAACACTAACTAACTACATTTTCACATGATAAACTCATAAGCATTTTTCGTTCATGCATAACAATCACATATGTATGAACAATCTAGATTAGTACGACACCATATCACAAATATGTCCGCTCATACCTAAATATCACAACCATAACCATTTGCATAGGTCAAACCAGGTTAACACAATACATATAACATCAAGATCTTCAATGAAATGAACATAACCATCACGCATATGACCAATCCAAATTACATCATCAAGATATCAATGAAATAAACCTAATTATCAAGTTAAGTAACATATAACAACAATTAGTTAACATATAACATGCTCATCAACAACATATGACCTAATCATTAAGGTAACTATCATATAACAACAAAAAGTTAACCTATATGATACTCATCAATCAACATATAACATAATCATTAGGCTATCTAATATAAAACAACAATAGCAATGCAGACAACTACAAGTTACTATCATTCTTGACTATCCAACACCTATGCATATAACTACCCTAATCAACTAACATATATCATGAATGTAATGATAACATCAAAAGACGTGTATACAAACCTAATATATATAACCCTAATGTATATAACAATCCTTAACCTACATATCTACATGCGCAACATGCAAACTTGTATGACGACATGCTCTTGCCTTGAGGCTTAATGCTACAACTTCACTTTAATGATCTGCATCTCCTATTCTATCTCAACCAACATATTAGCATCATAACAACCAATAGCACCATGATGACCTAAATTGCATACAATGTCTTCACAACGCATGTTTTACCTACTATTCATGCATAACTATAACCAAGACTATACATGCATAACAAATACATATAGACATATAACACAGGAGTGCAAAACCATATACACACCATTCTAACTAGAGTCCAATTATCAATGCATGACCATATCAACTACACAACCATGACCTCATCCATGAGAACAACAACAATATCACACACAATTGATAACATGTGAACACTAATATGCATAACAATGCATAATCAACCATACACACATGAAGCCATACTCTATGACAACAACTTCAACATTCATATGGCAACATCACTACAACCAAGATCAACACCATGCAAATTCAACAAGCACATGGACTACATGCATAAGGGACACATATGCAACCAACATGAATGCATGACCAACACACAACCCAAGGAGAGCGCAACCATGCTCTGATACCACTCTGTAACACCCTCCTCCCACATCTACCTAAGAAATCGGCCAGTCAAGGTAAACATGCGACAAGAGGCCACTATGATATGATTCGACCTCCTAAGTCAAATTAAGGAAGTGGATTTGATGGAAACACACCCTACAGACATCCAACATCGTCAGCAGAACCCTTAGAAGAAAAGTCAACAACCTAAGTTCGCTCTCACAGGCCTGCCTGCCAACGACTATGGACCAAAATTGTTAGTATTGTGCCAGTGACCCCGGGAATTTAAGCCACTTTTCAGGCTCAGAGCCCAAGACACTGCCCATAACTGATCCATCTCTTCAAATCAGTAAAGTAACATGGAAATGAAATTACTAAAGAAAATACTTGTTCAAGACCTTGACTGAATCCCTACTAGCCATGACGGCATTTCGTCAAACATATCATCGACATGTAACATACAGGTATAAACAACATAATTAAGTGTAGGGATCTCATACTTATCTGAGATTTGCTATGAATAATTGTCTCCTTATCAATTTAGCTGCCATTTCATCCATTAGGTCATAGATACATTGATCATTCAATAACAAGTAAGAACATCATAAGAGCCACTCATGGATGTTGTCATAAAACATGTAAATAACTAGCATAATAAGGACATAAATACTAATGAAATCACAACCATATAAATAACATATAATCCATCATAATGCTCATAGAGATACAAGGGGAAATAACCTTTTTAATAATGATGCAAAAGCCAAACTCGGGATGGGACTTCCACATTCCACCCGACCATAGAATGGTTGAGCCAAATGTTTCTTCATCCATTCACCCCTGTGTCATATTCCAAGCATGTGTTAGGATATTTCGACACATAGGAAATAGTTAAGTATAACTTGGTCTAGTGTGAAGTTAGGTAAAGTGTGTTTATTTACTATGTACATTTGTAACTTACAATCTGACGGTCACGATATTTTCTAGACATGAAGTGATTTGACGGTTCATTCTCTCCTTGATGTTACCGACACTTGATCCGTGGCATAACACCCGATTGGTCCATGATCTCTATTTAAAGAGCATGGAGGGTCATTTGTAATGTGATCGTTCATGAGAGAAACTTATGTAAATTTTCATTCTTTTATTAATAAATTGTCTGAAGTGGTCGCATCGGCTCAGGCCGTGGACTGTTTCCCTCTTTGAGGGTTTTAACCACATCATTAATACTAGTGTATTGATCTGTGATCTGTTTGTGAGCGGTGTCCTCTGGTGTTCTATCTAAGGAACTTACCCTATAAATTCCTACATGGTATCAGAGCAATTTGAGGGCTGCATCTATTGGTGATTCAAATCGGAAGCCAATACAATTACATCCGACTGTCATTTCCTATATCTACTGTTTCTGACCGCTTTCGGGCTGAGAGGACTGCTCTATTGTGTTAGGAGCATCTGTTCCAATGAGAAACCCCTTTCGTTTCATTCGAAAAGGTTTCCAGTAGCCCTAGTTATGTCATTTTTAAGATCTGGAGGTATATTGTCTTTATTTGCAGTTTTAGTTATTTATCTCTCTGTTTATTTCGATTGATTTATCTCTCTGTTTTATATTACCGGATCTATACCTTTCATTTATGTGTATGCTCTTTGCCCCGCAAATCTGTGTGATTTAGGCAAATGAGAAACAAAAGGGAAGGATTTTTTTCATGCATATTCTATTTTCCCCTGCGCCTCAGTGTTATCTCGAAAAATCAGAAACATTGAGGAAAATATTTAGTTTCAGGTGAACGCTAAATTCAAGCCATAAGGTTTGATTTTTTTGTATGTTTGTGTTGAGTTGTGTGGTCTTTTGTTTTGTAGGAAAAAAAAAAAAGGAAAAGTTTTTTCAAGTAAGCACACGCACCCCAAAGCTCTAGTGACTAAAAAAAAAAAAAAAAAAAAAAAACCTTAAACCTTTCTTCTTTTCCAAAATTACTAACATTTAAATTAGCTCACTTGGTCCAATGTTACTTTATGAGAATAGAGGTTTTGAGTTCAAGTCTTTCTTTTTGTTGAGTTATTTAAAAAAAAACACATGCAACTTATATTTTAAAGCTACTTTATGTAAAAGTGTTCTCACCCATTATAAAAAGTGAGTCACTTATAATTCTAAAGTCTCTTTATCTTTTATTTAAATTACAATTTAGTGTGTAACTCATAAAGTACCATTGTAAAAGTGACTTTCACTTATTTATAAAAGCGGGTCACTTTTTTTTTAAATGAGCTAATTAGATTAAGTTTGAAAGGGGTGGTGGGGGAGATTTTTTTTTTTAAATATAACATTATCATTCACTTCCGCACATTCACGCAGTTTGTCGACACCTTCAACAAGTTTTTTTCAAAAAACCATAACTTCTTCATCTGGAAGCCATTTTCAAAGCCGTTTTTTCTAATCGGCCTAATTTTTCGAGATCTTTCCATTGGAACACTTAATTTCAGCATCTACAGCTCCAGTTTCTGTTAAAATGGAAAGTCCATGCCAAGTTATTATTGACAACACCAACTACTTCCAATGGTGGTCCTACATTGTGGATTTACTTAGAAGTAAAAGTCTTTACATAGGAGCCTCAGGCCAAAAAACTAAACCTAAAGATGAAGGTAAGGCAACCAAATGGGAAATTAGGCAAGATCAAGCACGTGGGTTAATAGGGATGCCTATCTCTCGAGACCTTAGATTCCATATCGCAGAACTTGATATCCCTAATGAAGCAAATGAAACAACTCACTAGAGTTTTTGGAATTAAAAATGAAATTAGAGCCCATCAATTGGAAAATGAGTTGCTTACGTTGGACCCCAATAATTTTTCTTCCATTGAATATTTTTTGTCCAAGTTCAAGACCCTTAGACTTCTCTTGGAAGGTGTTAAGGTTCAAAAAGAAGATGGTAGCCTTATCTATTCCATTCCTACTAATTTGGGACCAACCTACTCTGTGTTTGTTTCCACCTTCCATTCTACTAGAGAAGCCTTCATTTCTCAAGGACAAGTCTACAAGTCCCCATCTTTTGATGCCTTTTGTGATTCTTTAATAAGATAACAAGAAAAACTCTTACATCTTGGTCTTCTTAATCTTGGAAACTCTTCTAAGAAAGCCTTAGCCGCACAACAACAACCAAATTCAAGGAATCCTAAGAAGCAGTATCCTAAAAAGAATTGTCATAAACCAAAAAAGGGCCTAAGCAATTTCAGTCTCAAAAATAAAAAACAATTCGACAAAATGATAAGGCAAATAAAAACAAAGGGAAGAAAAATGATAGACATTGCAACTTTTGTAATCGAGATAGTCACTTAGAATCCAAATTCTTTAAGAAAATGGAAGCCTTGGAAGTAGCAATGAAGAAGCATAACATCCATTTGGAGCATTCTTCAACTTCAACTTCATCTTCAAGAATAACACTTTTTGCATGTGATTGTCAAGCATCTCAGTCTGGTTATGCACTAAATGTATCTTCTTCTTCTCATTCTCATGAGTGACTCATTGATTCTGGAGCTTCTTATCACATGGCCAAAAAAAAAGCCACGTTTTCTTCTTTAAATGATTGTAACACCAAAAATATATATGTTGGTGATGATAGATCTCTTACTATTGTAGGGACTAGAACTATTCAGCTAGACAATGGTCAATTTAATAATGTATTATGTGTTCCAACCTTATCTTGCAATCTTCTATCTGTATATCAGATAATTCATTCAAGTGAAGGTAAAATCGTTGAATTCTCACCTCATGATGTTGTAATTAAGGACCTAAGAGATCTTAGACAGATTTTAGCTACTGGCATTGTTGATGATTCTATAAGGTTGTATAAGTTTATAACCTTTGGGTCATCAACTCTTCCCTCGGTATTTGTTGCTCACAATGACGAAGTGAGCAAACTTTGGCATGAGTGATTTGGTCATTTAAACTATCGCTCCCTTCAAAATCTATGTAAAGAAAATATGGTGACGGGTCTTCCTATGACATCTTGCAAAGATGGTGTTTGTTCTAAATGTGTACTTGGAAAACATCATCGAGATAGTTTTGAAAAATGTGCCTCTTGGCATGCCTCAACCCCTTTACAGCGTGTGCATAGTGATTTATTCAGTGATGATTTCTCCAAGCGCACTTGGGTATACTTCTTAAAACTCAAGAGTGAAGTATTTAACATGTTATTGGCCTTCAAGGCCTTTGTTGAGAAACAATCTGGACATCAAATTCTTAAGCTAAGATCTGATAATGACAGAGAATATGTTAACAACAAATTCATAAACTTTTGCATTGAGCATGAAATTCAAATGCAACATATTGTTCCATATACTCCACAACAAAATGGTGTAACTGAAAAGAAGAATCACACATTAAAGGAAATGGCTAATTGTATGCTTCAATCTAAAGGACTTAATCTTAATTTTTGTGCAGAAGCAATTAGCTGTGCAAATTACATAGTAAATCACACTCCTACTAAGGTTTTAAAGAATATCACTCCAGAAGAAGCATGGTGCTCAATTAAACCAGATGTAAGTCACTTTTGTGTCTTTGGAAGTGAAGCATGGGCCCATATTCCAGATGAGAAACATAAAGCCTTAGAACCTAAGAGTGAAAAATGTATTTTTGTTGGATATTTTGAAGATGTCAAAGGATATAGACTTATTCCACTTAAGTCCAAAAATGTTATAATTAGAAGAGATGTAAAGTTTGCTGAAAATATATCGACCTACGAGCCTAGTTCAGCGGATGTGACACCTCTCTCTATCCCTTCTTCTTTTGAAAATATTTCTTCTTTAGATGATGACAGCGATGATGACAATCCTCCCCCACCTTCTCAAGATCCTCCTTTAGCTCCTCAGCTTCCAAAATGGGTTTGTGCTACTCAGGATGTAGCAGGTGATCCTATAGATCAACGACGTACATGTTCTCAGTTCGATAGAGCCTCTTCTTGACTAGCTCAAGCTTCATCGAATTATGATCCTGATACCTTTGCAGAAGATTCAGGCCATCCAGATTGGGACACAAATATGAATGAAGAATATCGTTCATTATTAGCAAATGATACATGGGAGCTTGTTCCTCTTCTAAAGGGAAGAAAACTTGTTAGATGTAAATGGGTTTACAAAACCAAGTTTGGACCAGATGGAAAACTTGATAAACATAAATATCGTCTTGTTGCTAAGGGATTTTCACAAGTTGAAGGCATTGACTATATTGAAACCTTCTCCCCTATTGCCAATATGAACTCTATCTGCCTCGTTCTTTCCCTTGTTGCCTCTTTCAAATGGGAAGTCCATCATATCGATGTTAAATCTGCCTTCTTGAATGGGAACTTGCATTAAGAAATCTATATGGAATAACATTTTGGCTTTATACAAACAGACTCCAGCCTTGTATGTCAGCTTAAGAAATCTCTTTATGGTCTCAAGCAAGCCCCTAGGTTTTGGTATGCCAAAATGGATAACTTTCTTTTAGATACTGGATTTTCTTGGTTTTATTATGACAATACTGTATACAGTAAGAAAGTGGGAAAGTATCTTATCATTCTTGTTCTCTATGTTGATGATCTTATCCTTACTGGTAGTGATCCCAACCTTATAAACCATGTGAAGTCCAGCCTTAAAAAGCATTTTGAAATGACAGAGTTAGGACACTTGCATTATTTTCTTGGTCTTCAAGTCTTGCAATCCAAGGAAGGTATTTCCCTTTCCCAGTCCAAGTATGCCTGTGATATTCTACGCCACTTTCACATGGAAGATTGTAAGCCATCCTCTTCTCCCTTTCAATCTAGAGCCAAACTTTCAGTCACTTGTACTTCCCCTGAAGTTGATGCTACTTTATACCATCATCTTGTAGGAAAACTTTTGTATCTGACCCATACCCGTCCCGACCTTTCCTTTGTTGGTGGCCTTATTTCTCGGTTTATGAAAAACCCACATGAAAGTCATTGGAAAGCAACTAAAATAATACTTTGTTATGTTTGAGGTACAATTCAGTTTGGGATTAATTACAGTGCAGAAGGATCTCCTCTATTGGTTGGTTTCACTAATTCTAATTGGGTTGGTGACCCTGATGATCGAAAGTCTACTGCAGGTTATTTCTTCACTCTTGGTTATGGACCTATTACATGGGCTTGTAAGAAACAAAGTGCCATTTCTATTTCTTCAACAGAAGTAGAGTATCGTGGCGTCATAGAAGCTAGTAAGGAAGCCTTGTGGCTTCGTCAGATCCTGTCAGAGTTTGGCTTTCAACAGCAACATCCGACTACACTTTGGTGTGATAATCAAAGTGCCATTCAACTATGCAAAGATCCAGTCCAACACCAACGTAGAAAACACATTGAACTACACATGGAATTCATCAGAAATCTCATTCATGACCATGTCCTTGAAGTGCAATATTGTTCAATCGATGATCAAGTCGCAGACATCTTTACAAAGGCTCTCACAGAGGCGAATTTTACTAAACTTCGATTTATGGTTGGAGTTCAAGAAGTTGTCACTAAGGGGGGATAGGTTCTAATTCCTCCTTCTTTCTCCTATTGTGTCATATTTGTACATCCTTTAATCCTATCCCAAGTTGTTCTTAAGGGGGGATGTTAGGATATTTCGACACATAGGAAATAGTTAATTATAACTTGGTCTATTGTAGAGTTAGGTAAAGTTTGTTTCTTTACTACGTACATTTGTAACTTACAATCCGATAGTCACGATATGTTCTAGACATGAAGTGATCTGACGATTCATTCTCTCCTCGGTATTACCGACACTTGATCCGTGGCTTAAAGAGAATGGAGGGTGATTTGTAGTGTGGACATTCATGAGAGAAGCTTATGTAAAATTTCATTCTTTTATTAATAAATTCCTTGAAGTGGCCGTGGACTGTTTCCCTCTTTGAGGGTTTTAACCACGTCAAGAATACTGGTGTATTGATTTGTGATCTATTTGTGAGCGGTGTCCTCCGGTGTTCTATCTGAGGAACTTACCCTGTAAATTCCTACAGCATGAATTTGGGATCTCATAGAACACATCAATCAAATCTCATCCAAGGCTTCTAGAGGACATCCACCTCAACCCATCAAATAGTGATTCCACCTCACGGTCGGTCATCACAAAACCAACATCAAATCGGTCTTTATCCCAGCCTCCAGGGCTCTAGAGTTTTTGTTCCAACCCAACTCCCAGGGCTAGTAACTCAACCCACATCTTTTACAAGGCTCCAAAGCATTTTCCAACCAAGGCTACGGAACTAGTAACTCAACCCACAACTTTTACCGAGCTCCAGAGTGTTTTTCCAACCAAGGCTACATGACTAGTAACTCAACCCACCAAGGGCTCCATAACGTTTTTCCAACCCAGGCTACGGGACTAGTAATTCAACCCAAGTTGTTCTAGGGCTCCAAAGCATTTGTCCAACCAAGGCTACGGGACTAGTAACTCAATCCAAGCAATTACAAGGCTCTAGAGTGTTTGTCCAACCAAGGCTTCCAGGAACTAATAACTCAACCCAAGCTAAGGAAACATGATAACCAACCAGAAAATAAAGAAAATAAACCCACAACACCACGACTATCCAGGAAATGGCAAGGCTAGGCAATCCACTGTCGATCCAGGCAATCCTCCATGTCAGTGATAGATCATGACCAAGAAACCACATGCATATGGAATGCATGTCAAAACTAGTGAATAAATCATACATGCAATTCAGTACCTGCAAGCAAATCTGACATAGCTGCTGATGCCGACGCCTTCTTGCGCTTTCTTGCTCTTCCTTTACCTTCCTGCTCCAAGAATACAAATATGCCACACCCTCCAAAAGTGCTCCAAGAAAAATCTAAGTATCTAAGAGTATGTGAGAGAGAGAGAATAAAGAGAGAGCTCCAAAACTGAACTGACCAAGTCTTGCCCACTAATTCTCAAAATTCTTTTTATTAATGAGGCCTCTATTTTCTTCATTTTCCATTATTTTCCTTCATTTTCCTCCTCACATGCAACTTGTGACCTTTCACCTTCATTTTCTCCTAATTTCCATTATTTTCATAAATAAATGTGTGAAAATACATTTTTTCCTCTTTAATGCCTTAGCCATTGCCTTTGCCAATTTCCTTAGCCATAAACAACCAAATCAACACCAACTAGGATGTCATGCGCACCATTAAGCTTGAAATATGTGTCCCATTACCGTGGACTTATACATTTTTACATGAGTTTTTAACCAGGGTTGTTACAACCAACCTAGATCCATTTTAACTCTATATCTATCAAGTGTAGAAAGAGATCAAATCTCTTTTCACTCTAAAAGATGTTGCATTTCAATATTTTTGATCCCTCTTAACACTTGGTAGATGAAAGTTAATACGGATCTAGGGTGGTTTAGTTATT
>APFE030791672.1:13331-37522 GCA_000404065.3 Pinus taeda
ACATCTCTCTCACATTGTTTGCTTTCAGATTTAATTTAAAAAATGCTATAAATTTAACTATAATAAAATATTTAGAAAATGTTGAAACACAATCTTTCTTACATTACACCTAATGCCTACACATATCTCCCATATTGGGTTGTAGAGCGCCTCTTGGCACAACAATAAAATAATTCAATATTTAATTTTTAATTTTAAAAAGATACCTGTAAACTCCACATTGAACACAAACAAAATCACACATCGCCCTCATACTAGGTTCTAGACTGCATCACTCGAAGAAATGATGAACATTGACATAACAAATAAACATGTGACCAAGTGAAAGCTAGATGACATGCTTTGGAAGTTTGTTGAGTAAGTTTGGGTAGTTAGAAATAAACAAAATCAATAACATAAATGGTGTTATGGGAAATGAAATAATGATGGGAAGGAAAAAAATGTCAAATTTCAAACTTTTTTATAAACTTGAAATGAAAATATTACAAGATAAGTTTGAATATGGTTAAAACACGTGCATGGTTTAGCAAAAACAAACTAGCCTTTAAAGTGTAAGGCAATCATAATAAAAAAGATAAGTCAATCATTTTCCTTCTTGTTACATACATGGAATGGTGGATTATTAAATACCCGTGGGAGATTTCAATGAGTTAGTGCATATTGTTATCACTTAGGGAAAACCTTTGTTGCAGGGAAAAACCTAACCTCTTTTAGGTTGAAGCTAACCCTTCAACCTGGAGAGAGATCTCTTGATGCGGGAGCACCCAACAACAAAGCAAACAAACTGGACGAGAGGATCAGAACAAAAGAAAAGCGTGATTTAAAGCAGAAAAATAGATTTAAAAAGGATAAAGCATATTTAAAGCATGCATGCATGAAGCTTTTGTGGAGAAAATAAGGAGAGGATAGGATTGATCCTTCCTAAAATTCTTATATAATTGTAATACAATAGGGGTGTAAGGATATCTTTTGTGAAGAAAATTGTGAGTGGGCAAGATGTAGCCCAGCGTGAATTCGGTTTTAAGGCTGAAAGGCCTTAATTTTGTAACTGTTTTATATAAATTATGAAAACCTGTTCGGGTGTTATTGTATATGCATGTGTTGTGAGCTTGTCTATCACCATCGATCATTTCAGGGTCGATGGCGATCTATATATATTGTTTACCTGTTATATGTGATTGTTCTGTTGATGGCGGAATTTATTAAACTGAGTGATAAATTGTTACCGAGTTTGGCTGGAGAATGAAGATCCACGTTTTAAAAGTTAAATCATTTGTGGGATCAAGATTTTTTAAAGGAATTGGGATTTTGGGCAACCCCCAAATTCTCAGTTTCATCAGTTGGTATCAGAGCCGCAAAAGATTCTGCGGAAGGAGGTACAGTTCTTAATGAAGTATGAATATGTATGGTCTTTATATTTTGTGTAGGTAGTGGCAGCGGAAGGTGAGAAGATTTGCAGCAACCTAGAGGATGCCAAAAGACCGAGTGCGGAGGGCTTGGTGAGGTATCGTGTAACAGAGGAGGTTGTTACTGCAAAGGTTGGTTGCAGCTCACAGAGTTCTAGTGAAGGAATGCAGTGGATAAAATTTCTAAAGACCAGGAGAAGCATATGACCAGGAGGTCATAAATTTTTGTGCCTCGGGAGTCTTATGCGGGAGCACCCAGCAACAAAGCAAACAAACTGGACGAGAGGATCAGAACAAAAGAAAAGCGTGATTTAAAGCAGAAAAATAGATTTAAAAAGGATAAAGCATATTTAAAGCATGCATGCATGAAGCTTTTGTGGAGAAAATAAGGAGAGGATAGGATTGATCCTTCCTAAAATTCTTATATAATTGTAATACAATAAGGGTGTAAGGATATCTTTTGTGAAGAAAATTGTGAGTGGGCAAGATGTAGCCCAGTGTGAATTCGGTTTTAAGGCTGAAAGGCCTTAATTTTGTAACTGTTTTATATAATTTATGAAAACCTGTTCGGGTGTTATTGTATATGCATGTGTTGTGAGCTTGTCTATCACCATCGATCATTTCAGGGTCGATGGCGATCTATATATATATTGTTTACCTGTTATATGTGATTGTTCTGTTGATGGCGGAATTTATTAAACTGCGTGATAAATTGTTACCGAGTTTGGCTGGAGAATGAAGATCCACGTTTTAAAAGTTAAATCGCTTCCGTTTAGGCTTGTGGGCCCATAACCCATAGGTCGAGGATCAAGATTTTTTAAAGGAATTGGGATTTTGGGCAACCCCCAAATTCTCAGTTTCATCAGTACTGCTCCTTGATGGCATCTCGGAATGAATTCCAAGTGGGTGTGGCTGAAAATAGTGAGCCTGTACTTTCATCTTTCTACTCGCAGTAGGTTTCCCAACAATCCTTGAAGTGGGGGGCCACTTTGAGAAGAGCAAAAATAATATTTTCCCAACTAGAAAAATCATGAATAGAAAAATAACCCTCTAGCAGATTTAACCATTTATCGACAGCATCTGCTTCTATTTGACCCTTGAATAAGGGGATTTCAAAATTAACTTGTACCTTAAATGGTGTGGAGTTTCCAGAGTAGCTGTTGGAAGCCAATGCGTCGCCCCTGGGTAGCCGTTGAAGGATTTGGGCAAAGTTGTCCATCATCGCATTCCTTTGTCACTCGAGGGCTTCTTTGAGCAAGATTTTGATAGGATCTCCTGCCCCCTCATCTTTATTTTCATTTTCCATAAGAGGCCTTCGGGATTTGTGAGGCTGGTCTTGCAAAGGTTCGACCAGTTCAAGCCCTAACTTCTTATATCCCAACCTCGTTGAGGACATGCGAAGAAAAAAAGAGAAAAAAGGTAGACCCCTTTGATACCACTGATCCGGATTTAAACAGGAACACAACAAATTACAAAGATAACCATAAACACAGAGATGTAGTAGAAATAATACTTTATTTCATTAATGTAAAATATTGAAATATGCTTACAAACAGAAATGGAAACAAAACAACTAGGGCGATGGTAGTTATCTCTGAGAAGAGATGTGGTTGCTACATGCCTCTAAACTGCCTTACAATGAGGTTCAAGGGCCTTTTTATTATTAAACAATAAGAGCAAACCCTAAACAACCAAAGCCCTAACCCAAGGACATGTAACACCAAGAGTTTATGGGCCCCGTTGGGGTGAGTTAGACACCAACTTCCTGGGGTCGTGACTTGGTCATAGTATATCTGTTTGACGCGCATGATAACTCGCTGGAAAGATCTCTCCAAGGAAAACGACGGAAAAGACGATTTTAAATAAAAAGTTGTTGGCAGTAAATTTCTAAAAAAACGTCGTTTAGGGCCTCAAAACAGCTTCGGAAGTTTAGGACCCGAAAAATTGCTAAAAATAGTAAATTGTGCTACAATTAAGAAAACTGAAAGAAGAAATGGTGGGGGTCCACGTGGAATTGGCGGGAGGCACCCAATATCCACCTAGATCAGGGCCCTCCACCCTTACCTTGCACACTTGAAGAGATTATCAGCTACTAAAAGTTCATTCAATCATCCACACCATTAAACAATAAAATGAAGGTAGAACAGGTTCCTCAAATTATCTCAAAGTATTCAGAGGTCTCAATATAAAATTGTACAAATTCTACATATCATAAGCCTTCAATGTTTTGGCTTAAATAGAAGAATATGAAACAAACTAATCTAAAATATCTCTAATAACTATATCTATCCATATCCCACCTATCCAAGTTGAATTCATCCATCCTATCACTAAAAATATGGAAAATCCCATGAAATCATAAAACTGCCCTGTTTCCTTGGGATTTCCTGAATCACTGGTCTTGTTTGACCAGCTTTGACCAAGCCTATTTAAGCTTTTTTGACATAACCAACAGGAGTTAGTTCAAGTCTAATTCCTAAGCTTTCTATAAATGTATCTAGCTTGTGCCCAATTGTCCTGCAAATATGACATCCATGTAGCCATTACAGGAATTTTTTATTCTGTCCAAAAATGCACTTGAAATTCAATTTTTTAAAAACCATCTAAAAATTGCAAAATTAAATTTATATACCTGAATATGCATAAATACATCAAAATGAGGTGTATGTGATGGCAAATGGATGGAAAATATAGAAATTAAGTATGTTTTCTTAAGCAAAACTCGACCAAAAATGAGTGCCAACGTCTCCCCCTTGCTGATTCACAAGCATGTCCTCATGTTTATTTCCTCCTCTTGGATCTTCTGGCCTCTGTTGTAAACCTTGTGCCTAACCTTGATGCTCCCTGTTGTGTTGCTTCTAGAAGACAATCTATCCCCTTGTATTGTTCTTCCTTGTAAATAGTAGCTTTGACCTTCTGTTTCTCATACTTGTTTTTCTACATTTTTTATCTTTGAGCCACTTGAAAGCCTGTTTGCAAAGTAGATCATTATTTCTTCAGTTTGCCTACCTCCTCATTTATTTTTTCATTCTCCCTGACTAAATTTTCTTTATTTGTCTTATATGCTTTATTTTCTTTCTTCAAGTGTTTCTCTAAGATCATGTTTATTTCTAACTAATATGTTAGTTCTTTTATCTTGCTCAAGTGCAACCCTTTTTCTAATACCTATGTGTCCTTAGCAAATGATGTAGCCTCTACATTATCAAAGTATGAGTCTTTTGCTAATGTTTTTTCCTCCAATCTTTCAATTATGTCTTCTACTTATTTCTCTATAGAAAGTGTCTCTACAATCTGTCCTTCAGGGTTTTTGCTACTTGTTTTTGCTGGGCCCTTTCTCCTATGCCTCCTAGGAGTGGATATGAAGGATGCCTCATTCTCAATCATGACAGTGTTTTGTTTCTTCTTAGATCTAGTTCTTGGATAAAGTGGTGAATTCATTATGCCTTTGGTTTCCTGATCTGTTTTGTACTGATCTTCTATGACCTGTTCTTCATGTTGACTTTGGACTAAACACTCTTTCCAGATTATACCCTAAGTTATCGCTTGATTTTATACAAGAATTTTTATAATTCCTTGATGATAAACTTGAGTAGCTTTTGGTTTAGTTTCATTTTTCACTAACTCTATCATCTTGATTAAATTCTAGGAGAAGAAATATGGCAAGTTAATTTTTGCTTCTCCTTTGATGTGTTGGAGCGCTCTAACATGGTAAAGATGTGCCACACTATGGCCTCTATCACATGTGAAAAAAATTTGAATGATCAAAACTAACTCTCCCTAAGGCTCGTTGAACCATTCCCTAGGTATGCCTTTAGTTCTATCAAGGGCTCATTTCATGTTCTTCTCTAAGAAAAAAGTCTGTGCTTTCTCTTTGAAGTGTAGATCTTTATGATAGTTTTATCCTGTCAATAGTAGATCTAGTGCTTGAGAGATGTATTCTGGAGTTAATGGAATGATTAAGTTTCCTACCATAGTTTGGTCTTGGGCATAGTTTTTACAAACTCCCTAGTTATACTTTCACTGTGCCCATTAAACCTCAGAAGAAAACCTATAAGCCGAGCTTGATATAGTTTTTCTCTTGTTTCTTTCTTCCACTGCTCAATCTAGAATTTTGGTTCTATTCTTGTAGTCATGTTTTCTGAAAACCAATTGATATATTCCTCTACTGTCATCAATCTCATTTTAAAAATGAAAATAAAAACCATTCATGCATACAAATCTTCTTGATTCAATTATACATTGTAGTAGTAGTAGAGCTTACCTTGTTCCTGATACTCTTCAGAAACAATGAATTCAAGCTTATTTAGTCTCTGTTTTGCTGCAATAATAAGTCACTGTTCTTTTAAAAACATTTCTCTTTGTAGATGAGAAACAAAAAAAGCAAACATCATGCTTATTATCTGATACAAAAACCACTCTTTGTTCTATTCCATTTCATTAAAAACTCTGCTCTATCCATGTAAATGAAATGATCTTCTTATGCATATCATCCATTATATTCACTGTTTATAGGAAAAGAAATCAAAACTCTATTTTGATTTTGAAATTTTTATAAAAATAAAAAAAAATCATGCCATAGCTTGTCCTTTTGGTTTTCGTTTATAATTTTTCCTGTGGTTAACAAATTCATTTATATGTCAAACTAAAGTAGTTTTCAAGCTCATTGTTTGTGCAATCATCCCCAAAAGATTAGTATTAGTTTCAAATTGAACATAAAAGTTTGTGAGGACCTAATATAGGTTTTCTAGCTAATCCAAATTTATCATTTAATTGAATTACAATAAGTAGAAAATGGCATGTTTATAACTCTACATTTACTTGCTAAAAACATACAAGCAAAATTTGATCAGCGACATATTAAACATGTAATAAAATTCATTTTTTTGCAGCAATTTAAATAAAGGGAAGAATACATGTTCCAGTGGCTTGGTTGTGATGCTCCTGACTCTGTTGGGATGCTCCTCCTAGATACCCAACTAAATTTACCTCCAGCCAACTAGGAATGATTTCCTAACCGAGGGACCGGTTCCCTAACCCTCCGAGCACAAGTCCAACAAGTTGTAGTGTGTCCAAGTTGAAACCAACTCTCCAATGGATCCAACTTTTAGTTCTCTCATTTTTCTCTCCATTCTCTCCCTTCTCCTTCTCCACATCCTCCTCCCTCCAATGCCAAAATAAATTACAAGGATCTTCCCCCCTTCTCCTCTCATCCTTCTTCCTTTTATGTCTCTTCCTCTCATCCAACTCAACCACTTACCATTAATGCCATGATTACCCCTTATCCTTTTAATTTAATTACCTTGACTTTCCTTACCATATCTTATTCAAAAGAAGATTTGCAAAGACACCTTTGAAATAGAAGTATGGATATTTGATTTAACAATAAATTGGAGAAGATCATATCTTATCCAAAAGTAAATTTGAGGATACACCTTGGGAATTAAAATATGGATATTTGGTTTAGAAATAAATTGGAAAAGACCATATATTATTCAAAAGTAAATTTGAGAAGACACCTTGGGAATAGAAATATAGATATTTGATTTAGAAATAAATTGGAGAATGTCATATCTTATCAAAAAGTAAATTTGAGAAGACACATTAGGAATTGAATAATAAAAGTCATATTAGTAAAATAAAATTTCAGATTCACAAGTGTAGGTATATACCAATATTACTTAATAATTATAAGTCAATATTTTCAGGTTAATTAAACACTAATCAAAATTAACATGATAGGATCAAGTAGGGAATTATAAAGTCCTTCACAAACTAGTTCCAAGAAATGTACCCCTTACATGCATTGTTATGCCATTTTCACCACTAACAATGCTCCCTATTGATATATACACCACCATTAGGAGTTTTAATTTCTCCTTCTCAATACCTTGGAAGGAAACATAATTTTCCATTTGACCCACCCAACCTATTAGAAAAAATATAGTGAACTTATTAAGATATGTCTTAGGAAATATTTGCATAATATTGTATTAATTGCCATGAAAGGATGTTACCATGTCATGGTCACATCCATTTGAAGATTCACTCATTTTCAGACACTTCGATTTATCATTGCAAATGTCCAATTAATGGTTGAAATTGATTTGAAATGTGGATAGCCATGTAAAGAATATAACCATACAAAGACATGTAAAACATTCTCAACATTGGTAAACATTGAAAAGAAATTAGTATTAATTTCAAATTGTTCTTGAATGGATTTCACAAACTGGTTTCTTGAAATGAACCCATGCTATACCATCTAGTGCCATTCCACCACCAAATGTTCCCTATGTAGATACATCCTCAATTGGGACTTTTAATTGTTCATCCTTAATACAATGTAGGGAACATATTATTCCATTCAACCCACCCATCCTAGTTTATCAAATTCATGGAAATTACTAAGATATATCTTACATAATTTATGTACATCATAAATTTGAATTAATTGTCACAAAAGGATGTCTCAGTGCGATGGTCATCTCCCTTTGAAAATTCATCTCTTTCCACACACTCCAACTCATCAATGAAAATGGTCCAATTCGTGGTTGAAATTGATTTGAAATGTGGATGTTGTTCTATATTTTCCCATTTAGTGAATTAATGAAAAACTATATATTTGTTCTAATTGGGTGAGCCTTGTATGCATTGTCATGTTTCTAGTGAAAATCATGGAACCACATGGTTCCGTTGAAGGGTTTATGGCTAATCTATACCATTGTAAACAACATTGAATTGGGTTTTGATCAAGAAAGGTAAACTCAAATGGTTTATGCAAGCCTACTGTCACTCCCACAATTTTTCTTCTTTACTATCTAAATATTATTGTATTGAGGAATTTTTATTTTTTGATATTTTGGGGGAATTAATCATATTATACCACATAATTCTCAAGTATGTGAAACTGATTTCCCTAAAAGTTGTGCTCAATATACTATAAATACAAACATCCAAAATGTTTTGGCAAGTATGTTCTCAGGTATTCAAGGTGGCTTCTAATATAACCAAGTGTACATGGAAGATTAGATATGTGAACATATTTTGTCTAATGTGATGCTACGAGTCAGGTATTAATAGAGGTGTACAATGATGTCCAACTTGGTGACTCTGTTTGTATTCCCTCTGTGTGTGCTTGCCAATTGTAGTTCATCCATTGATTGATAAAGCTCTATGTTTATGGACGTTGGAACATGCCTCTTACCTAAAAAAATATCTCTAAAATTCAAGTATATGTTAGCATAGGAAAGTGCATTTGACACATGCGTAAAAATATATTATATATAGAATATATATTATATAATATATATATATAAATATATATATATATATATAATATATATATATATATATATATTAAAAAAAAAAACCAATAATCAATAACAATATATGGAGAAATCTGAATTGTAGAAAGAAGATAAAATTTAGAAATAACATTGAACCCATAAAACATTAACTCATTTAATGATATTCCAAAAAATAAGCAATATTCACATGCGCTTTAAGGTGTAACCTCTAAATAAGAAAATCTCCAATACGATAATATCTCTTAATAAAATATCGCATAACTCTCTACCTCCATAAATAGTATATGTCTACCCCAAATCCTAACTACTAGTGACCCTTGTATTAATGTCTAAATCACATCAGTAATGAGTACCAATTACCTATTGGGCCTTATGCAATAAGATTTTAAGAATACATTAATTAACTACACATCAACTACCTAATAGGACTTATTCAAAGAGTATGAGCTCTCTACATAAAGAAACTAAATCATTAACAACCTAAATACCCATAACTAGAGGTATTAAGACACTACCATGATATTAGCTATATTTAAAAGACACAAAATTTGTCACTCACATTCAACTTTTCAAGGTGTTGATATATACTTTGCATATAATCTTTTATAATGAACTCGTCCACAGAGAGATAAAAGTCACTATATTGCTAAAAATTCATTAAATTCCATACTATTATTGACTTTACATAGATCAAAGATTAATACAATTAAATCTTGGTTGTAATAATCATCATAATCCTTAAAGGTTAGGCATTAGCGGAATTTTGAGGTCTAAAATGGGCCTCCTAAGAAAAATGTCAACAAAAATAAACTTTATAATAACTAATGGGATTCAAAATTATGATGTGAACCATGGGGGATGATTCACCATTTTTGAAGTAAAAAGGTAAAAAGATTAAAAAATAATAAAATAATTAAACTACTTTTTCAACTCGTATTTTTAACTTATCTCCCCAAGGTTTTACACAAATTTCGAGTGGGAGTACTCGTTGGATGCAAAAATCAATTCCTCATCCAAGGAGTACCCATGTTGCATATTTTCGATGGACCATACTACACGAAAAATGAGAAATACATGAAAAAATCCCCTAATATATTGTTATATTATAATTAATAAAATAACTATATTACTAAAATAATTTGGTTATTCCAATATAAAAAATATGATGATTATATCTATTAAAATCTACATTAAAAATTAAAGAAATGATCTCAAAGGGTGTAACTTACTTGGTTAAAATATTATTAAAATAATAATAAATATATATATATATATATATATATATATATAAATATATATATATTATATATATATATTATTACAAATTTTCTCATATAAAATGAAAACATATTATTAATTAAAATTATCAAGTCTTAACCTTACCTTACAAATATAAGGAGAAAATATTTTAAAATTTCGCAAAAATAATATAAACTTAAAAAGTGAATATCATCCAATAAAATTATAAAACTTCAATAAACTTAATCAATTTGCATTTAAAAAATATTTTAATAACATAAAAACGAAATAAGTCTAACTCCCAAAGATGGAAGATGCCATCCCCTCTTCTTAGAAGATGAATACGCACAACCCATTTATACTGAATGAAAGTCTAAGTAATTGGTTCTAAAATATAAGCATGACTTCATTTTAAAAGAATCATTTATTTAACTCCCAAAAATCAAATATGCCATCCTCTCTTCTTAGTGGAGGAATAAGCTAACACATTTATACTGAATAAAAGTCTAAGTAATTTGTTCTAGAATATAAACATGACTTATCTCAAAAGAAAATAAAAGTCTAAGTAATTGGCTCTAAATATAAACAAACATGACTTCATTTTAAAAGAATCATTTATCTAACTCCCAAAAATCAAATATGACATCCCCTCTTCTTGGTGGAGGAATAAGCACAACCTATCTATACTGAATGAAAGTCTAAATAATTTGTTCTAGAATATAAACTTGACTTCATTTTAAAAGTATATTTGTTCTACAATATAACCATGCCTTCAAGTGACGTCATATGCAAGGTTACTAGATTTTAATATAAACTTTAATGTTTAAATTATAATAAATAGTATAAAAACTTTGTTATTTATCAAATCTCTTTTCAACTTTGAGAATATATGTTCGTAGCCCCCTTCACATCTCAAATTTTTTTTTAAATGTAAAATATTCAATCAAAATATTAATAATAAGTTTTTTATAAAAATTATTTAAAATTATAATAAAATATTAATATTTATTTAATTTTTAATATATATTTTTTATAAAAAATATTTAAATTAAATAAATTTAAAAACATTTCGTTTAACTGTATTATTTTATTAAAAAAATTCAATGCAACTCGTCTATTTATCGAAAATACACCAATTATTATCTTTTGTCAAATTGTTATTGTGAATATAGAAGTGCACGATGGGACGTGAATTTTACAAATGTGAAAGGATAGGAATAAAATTATGTCAACGCCTTTTAATTAATGTTGCTAATTTTTTAAAATCCACAGACCATATTCTGACACGAAGGATAAAATAATCTTCACCGTTAATTATGGTAAGAATGTTTCTGGACGATTTGGAGAATAAAATTGCGTATCAAATATCTTTCACTTCAACTTCCAGTAAAATCCCATTCTTTCTTATCTTTTCATTATGAAACGCTAATAATTTTGTATAAATGTGAATTTCAAATATATATAGATAGATATATATTTGACTTGGTCGTCGGGATGGTCGGTTTGTGGCCCCCTAGTTCGATTCACAGTAGCATGATGCGCTGTTATGTAGTTATTTGTAAACATTGTGTTTCGCCGCTCTGTCAGTATGTTGAGTTGTCTGCACGCAATTGATATTGGTATCAATTTTGACGTACAGATGATGTATATATTGTATATGTTGCTTCTTCAGCCGGGATGCCCTTCCCCTTTCCCTCCCGAACAAAAATATATATATGTATAATATATGTATATTATATATATTATATATAAATTTTAATATAATTAGCATAACTATATAAATTAAATAGCTAGTAAATGTAGATAGATATTAATCTATAATAAGTATCAAAATACTTCACAATTATTCTTGCATGCTAAAATTAAAAAATCATAAAAAAAAACAACTATATTATTATATTTATTATTATTAAGAGATAGCATATATACATTTGAAATCTATATATAAATATATACATAAAAAGAAGTTAAACATATACATATTTAAAAAATCATGGAAAAAGGCCATTAAATATGGCTATTTACTCTCATTTTATCATAAAGATGCTTAATCTCTAAAGGGACTTTGTTACAATATTGTGAACCAATATCTTGGATTATTGATACCACATGCCCAAAAAATCATAACTTCATATGAAACTAGTTCATATGACATTTTTTGAATTGATCAATTTAATAAAAAAGGTAAAAATGGCATAAATACTTAAAAGAAAAATCTCTATATTTAATTTGTATATACTACCATAAATATTTTAGAATATTATGTGGAGGTTAAATACCTGCCATCCACCTATTATTTTTAATAATTAAATTAAAATTATGGAAACCATATTCCAAAATAAGTATGTCTAGGTGCATAATTATATGTATTTTTTTCATTTTAGTTTATTAAATGATGAAAATTAAAATATTAAATACTAGTGTAGCATTAAATTCTAGCCAAAACCACTTAAGGCTCAAACGGGGGTGGCATAAAGAGACAAGGGCCTGGTTAAACTATTGGGAGATCAACGATAATGATGCATTGCAAAACATCAATAACATTAAAGATATTGTTACTTCTAAGTTCAAAGAAAAAATCCACCCTAAAAGATCAAAAGTATCTTTCTATTTTAACTAGCTCAAAGAGGAAATTAATATAGCAAAGATTAGAACGAATTCTCATGAGCTCCATAGTGAAACAGGTCGTCGTTGGGCAGTTCCTAAAACACCATGGATGGAAAGGATCTGCCATCTATGTGAGAATGGGAACATCGAGGATGAAAACCACTTCCTCTTAGAGTGTCCTGCTTACAACCACATTAGATCTCAGTTTCACAATTTTTGTTACAATACTGACCTTCCTAGCCTTTTACAATGTCAAAATTATAGTGAGCTCTGGAGGCTTTTCTCCAAGCTTTTTGAGCATAGGAACAAAATCTTAAATCAAAATAAATAATTTGTTTCTTTAGGTCCGATAGACCAATGTTTGGTCTCAATGGACGTTAACCATCATCATCATCATCAACGATAGCTATAAAAATTAGATGGTTGGTAAATTTTGATAGACATTAATCCATAATAAGTATCAAAACACTTACTTTGTTATACATCTCAAGTGGTTAAAAAAATAAAAATCATAAGAATTAACTAAATTATATTATTATTATTATTATTATTATTATGAATAATTGATGTAAGTTAAACATATATATGTTAATCGGAGTTATCTTGGCCAGTTGAGCGGAATTAGAATCACCGTTATCTTGGTCACCCAGAATCTTTAATGATATGATGAGTTATAATAACTTGATAAATATTATTATCATAGCGTTATAATATATAAATAATTTTTTTTATTGGTTAGAGGGAATCATTAGCTAACCAGTCAAATACTATGAAAATTTTCATATTTAGAAAATGTTTGTATTAATAATTTCTCAAAATTATAAATTTTATACTAATACTACATATGATTAAGTGAATATTTACATTTATATATTGTTAAATTGAGAATGAATGGACAATTATTGGATGAACATGATATATCATCAAAAAGGGAAATATTATTTGGTACCCATATCATAATATAATAAGATGTGTGTTATATAGTCATAACAAAAATTGAAATCACATATAATGTCCACAGTTATAAATGAACGTACAATTTTTATTATTATAAATAAATAAAACATTTTGGTAAAGGGAAATGTAAAATAAGGGACACTTACTAAAATTATTAAATAGATTAAAATTCCTAAATGGAGTAAGGAACACTTACTAAAGGTGGGAAGGGAGGATACCAACGCCATCATCCCACTCAATTGAGGAAAGGTGTGGTTGCCTCCCTTCACCAATCATCCTTTGCATAAACTTTCAATGATACACGCACCCACAAACATGATGACACTATTAATGACTTAGGGTGGTGATGTAAGGAAGGATCTTAGATGGATGTATGACAATGAATTCCAAGGAAGGTTGTGGGGCTACCCTTTGTGTCTCAGTTGTGTTGGGAGTGAGTTTTTTCCTAAAGTGCTTTGCTACTCAACAAAATGCTTTCCTTCCTCTCACTGGAATTTCCATTTTTTTAAGTAGCGAAGGACTAGGTCTTGACTCGGCCTCCCCCATTATGCTTGATTCTTTGCATTTGTGAATTGAAAAGATAGTTTTGAGTTATGGTTGTGCAAGGAGATTACAACGTTGAGTAGCATGCTTGGATGGATGTGAAGAAGTGTTGGCTTATAATTGGTCGTTGCAATCTGCAATGAAGTGAGCCCCTCGTTGCTCAATTTGCCTCGTACTAAATGCATTGGGCTATAGCCCTTTGCCCCTTATGCCATGCCTATGCAATGAGATTTTAGTTCTATAGAATACTCGAATAGAGTCACAGGAAGTGCTCAACCTTACCTCTAGGCTCATATAATAGCTTGTTGTTTTTAGTTGCACAACACACCTGAAATCTAAGAGGAACTTCAACAAGCATTTGTAGAGGTTTTAACTAATAGAGATGAATTCATGGATGCTAAAGTAGTTGCTTGTGTGGTTGAATGGGTGTTAGATAGTGGGCACACCAGAGGTCAACATAACCAGTGTTTACATACTATCGAACCTTACTAGTATATGAAAGCCCTTTTGGGCAAAGACCTACTAGAGATGCACGAGGCAAAACATGATATTTTTCTATAGATAGATGATTTGCATGATGAACATCGTAATATAGCTCTTTGGTTGACACACATTGAAGCCCTCATGGTTCATGAGAAAGGCCCAAAGTTTTTAGGCACCTACGTGGATCCAATTGACGTGTCCACTTTCTTCAAACTTATTCAGATGACTAACCAATTTTGTTTTCATATTAATTTTATTCCAGTGTTTTTTCTTCAATTAGTTTTGAATAGTTTCATATCAAGCCTCTAAGCCATTTTTATACACTACTATATAAAATATTTGCACGCAATGCAAACCAACTACTCTCTATAAAGGATCTGCACTCAATACTCAATGTATCCCAAGTCACTAGTTATGTATTTGTTTAAACTTTGTTGCTTATGTGAGTAAAACTCTAAGATGTCGCTACTAGTTTTGTTTTCAATAACAAACCAACAAAGTGCCGCAATAAAGATAGGACTATGACTAAATTTTGGGTCCAAATCACCAATAAAAAGATGCTAATTTACTTAAAGAAAAGATCAAACAAAAACTAAAACGAAATTAACTCTTATTAAAATCAAAGTCTACGTTTATC
This sequence comes from Pinus taeda, assembly GCA_000404065.3. Taxonomy (NCBI): domain Eukaryota; kingdom Viridiplantae; phylum Streptophyta; class Pinopsida; order Pinales; family Pinaceae; genus Pinus; species Pinus taeda. The sequence goes on from APFE030791672.1 coordinate 28,511, forward strand.
CTCTAGAAGGAAGCATGAAACGTTGGGAATATTTGTGTATAGTTGGGATCAAAAGCGACACGGAGCCCCACAAATGTTTATCCCAAATCTTTCTTCTCCCATATTGGCAATGGAAAATTAAGCAATTCCCACAAATCTTCTTCGGTATTGTCAATCATTGACTTAGTAATGGCCTATGCATTGTTGTGATGAACATGATTACATTATATCTTTTTAAATTCATAGCCACATCACCCAGGTTAATGATCTATTTTAATATGATTTTTAACAACGCTTCTCCCAACGCCTAATTAAATTACCTTTCAAATGAATTATTCTTCTGCCTTCAACGAACCTCTGCAATAATTTGTACCCATCTCACATATTAAAATGCGTTGGGAAAGACCGCGACAAGACCTTGAACCCCACACACGGAATATGAATCCGCCATGGAGATTTCTTTTTGCAAATCCATTGAACAAACCTCAAATGTTACGTTCATTTCCAAATGGAATCCATCCAACCAAAAGTGGAAGGCTACATTTTATTTTCATAAACCAACTTTACCTTCTTGAATGCTCTGCTTTCAACGCCTCCTGTGGAGTAGCTGTCATCCAACTAACTCCCTTTGGCGGATGAAGAGATATACCTTCCTTCCTTCCTGCAACAAATACAAATACCTGTAACTTTCGTAGCTGTAGCTCCCATTCATAACTGGCATCGACCTAAAACACACGTAACTTTGGTAGGAATTTGAAATGGTGATTTGATGATAAGGAAATTGTTTCAGAATTGAAACTCCTACCATTCACTCCACAACACGTAAGTTCAGATAAACGGTTTCCTTTCCTTTCTCTCAAATGTACGTTTGACATTCATCCGTGGAATTTATTATTTCACGAATCTTCTTATTTCCTCATCAATTGCAAGGTTAATGTAAAATCAAATTTTGATTATAAAATAATATTAATTAAATTTAAACTTAATATTTGAAATGATTTAAATTAAAATTTATTTAAAAATTCACTTTACCCACAAAATATCGTTGGTCACAAAAACTTATCCATCAATTAAAAAAGAATGGAGATGATTAAAAATTCCAACATGGAATCATGGACGCAAAACATTGATAATAATACCAAATTATTTTATTCTCTAGTCTGTAATTATGAAGGAGCAAGACACTTTTTGTGTCATTATGAAGGTGCAAGACACCTTTTTGTGAACGCGTATGACGTATCATTATTGAAGTACGGGAAATTAAAAGACAAAATATGAATCATTTTCTTCTATGAAAGTGAGCCATTATGAGGTTATCAAAGGAGTACATGTCGCTCGTGTTATGTTTATGCAATTTAAAGGAGTTGTCTCTAATGCGACTTTTTGGAGATTCTGGTGACGGAATCTGGCGGAAGAAATGAGGTTAAATCTCGATTTTTAGCAGTTAAAATGGTTTTTTAACTGCATATTTGGATTCAGCGCCCTGAAAAACCCCTGGGAGCCATTGATTGTGCAGAAACTAGCTATTAAATTTGGGATTCTAATGAATTGCTGCCGGATTTCGACCGGAAAAATCTGCCAGAAAGGCTTTCAAAAAGTAGCGTTATAGACTACTGCTTTAAAGAATGCATACAAAACCTCATTGAATGCATCGGGAAAAGCACTAGATATTTTTTTATTTGTTTATCGTCTGTATGGAATTTAAGCTTAATTATTATTTTTAAAAATCATTTAGTTATGATAAAAATTAATAAAACTTTAAAAACCATCTAATTTATTGAAAAATTCAATAAATTAACAAAATTATATAGTTTAAAATACTTTGCAACAATTGAAAATTAGTATTCCAGTTATTCATCCATTTTCTAGACACTGAAAAAGTCTCAGTTGGGAACAAAGCAAGTTTGGGTCAAAACACAGAACCTTGATTTCAATCTGGTTAATCTTTTGATCCATCATGAATCTAGTAGGTGAACGAACTTACAAACAGTTTAATAATGGCCAGAAATTATACATAATTTAAAACATTGCAGTAGACATAATGACTAAATGGCCAAAATCCTTCACTTATATTCGGAATCCAAACACTAACCTCACAATCAAGAACTCGATTCTGTCTGTACCTTCACTGCATGACTTTATTTACAAAAATATCAAAACTTCTGTAACAATGAAGTTTTTCCAGCTGCCCAACATAGTAAAAACTCACTGTATGCCGAGAGCCTGTATTCTCTTCACCAACAAAGCTGTCTCTTCCAGGTTCGACTCCCATTCTGGCTGTGGGTTCTCTGTTTGTAACAGCAGGGTAGTCAGCAAGCGGTCATCGCCGTCCAAAATATGAGTAACCTGCCTCATCGTAGGTCGCACTTTCGAATCCAAGCGAGTGCAAAGGAAACCCAGGTTAAGCAATCTGTTCATTTCTTTTTGATCGAATTCGCCTTCCAGCCTTACATCTACTAGCCTTTCCTTTTTATCCAACTGTCTAATCTTATCAACAAGTAAAACGGAGGGGAACCTGAAATCGACGGCCATTCTACCAGACACAACCTCCAGGACCACGACCCCGAAGCTGAAAACGTCGGCCTCTGTCGTTGCCCTGCCCGAGGCCACGTATTCAGGGGACATGTACCCGAAGATCCCACGGACAGCACCGGTGGCATGGTGATCGTTGTCGCCATGGGCGACGAACTCCGCCAGTGCGAAGCCCCCGAGGCGAGGACTCAGGTCTGCATCCAGGAACACGTTGCTCGCCGTGACGCCCTTATGGACAACAGTCTCCTCCCATTCCTCGTGCAAGTACAGCAGCGCCGCGGAGAGCCCCTTGACGATCTTGTACCGGCTGGGCCAGTCGAGCACGAAGCCCTTCTTGTGGCACAGCATCTTGCTCAGCGACCGGTTCATCAGGTAATCGTAGACGACCAGGATTTCGCCCTTCTCGGTGCACCAGCCCCGGAGCTGCACCAGGTTCCGGTGGCGGAGGCGCCCGAGGTTCGAGAGCTCGTGCGCGAAACGGGCGCGAAGCGCCGGGCAGGTTTTCATCCCCAGGCGTTTAACTAAGATTCGCACGTTCGAATCCCGCAGCACGCCACGGTAGGCCGTGCCGAAGTCCATCTCGGCAACCATGTTGCCCTCGCCGAAGCTCTCCGTTGCGGCGATTATTTCCCGTAGCGTGAACTCCCGCGGCGCGTCTACAAGCTGAGCGTAGTCCGTTGGCGTGGAGCGCATTGAGGTAGCGCTATCGATGTTTGAGGTCGGACTGTGGACTTTGCCGGAGCCAGACCATAGCTTTTCTTTGTTGGTCTGCGTCGTGGTGCTGAGGCTTTCGGAGCTCTCGGAAGACAACGATGCATAGTATGGCAGAGCCTTGAAGGACGGCAACGCTGGAACGTCTACGTCCCCGTCCAATGCCTGGATTATCCACTTCGTCGTTGGCCGGACCGAAGGATCGTTTAAGGAGCAAAGAAGTCCGATTTGCAGCAACCGCTTCATTTCTTCAAGGCCATAACCGTCCGGTAACCTGCCGTCGCCGGCTTCAAGAAGTCTATTTTCCTCGTAAAGAACCCGGATCCAGTCAACCAGCACGATCTGCTCATCCGGAAAGGTTAAATCTATAGCCCGGCGCCCGGAGGCCACCTCGAGTGCCACGATCCCGAAGCTGAAAACATCTGATTTTGCCGTTGGTTTGCTCCGCTTCTGCAAACTCTCCGGCGAAACATACCCGATCGTGCCACCAATTCGGCTCGTTTCCGACAGCCTGAAATTCCTGTTGGAACTGTTATTATATCTTTTATTTCCTGGCGCGTCTCCATGGAATTCGAAACCCTGATCGACGGCATGCTCGAGCCAGCGCGCGAGGCCGAAGTCACCAAGCCGGGCGTTAAATCCTGAGTCGAGCATCACATTGCTGGCCTTCACATCTCTGTGAATGATCTGCGTTTCCAGCTGCTCATGCAAATAAAATAACGCCGCGGCGAGCCCCGCAACGATCTTGTAACGCCTCCGCCATTCAAGAACCGGGCCATTTCGGACGAATAAAATCTTGTCGAGGCTGGAATTAGGCATGTAATCATAGACCAAAAGAAGTTCTTGTTCTTCAAAGCACCAGCCCTTGAGCGACACCAGATTCTTGTGCCGCAGCTGCCCAACCGCCGCGAGCTCGGCCTCAAAGGTCTTCTCCAGGCTGCTGCGCTCGCCGTTCTCGGAAAGACATTTCACGGCCACAATAGAGCCATCGCTGGGCAAAACCGCCTTGTAAACCCGACCGAATCCCCCGCTTCCGAGCAGCTCATCCTTGCAGAAACCCTTGGTGGCGATGTAGAGCTCCGCATAGCTGAAAACCCTGGGGTTATCAGGGCTAAATTTTCCAGGATTCAGCTTAGTTAGGATAACCCCAGGAGTGTCATGAAACTCCGGGCCCTTATCGCTCGGCCATATCTGCCTCGGCCAAACCTTCCACCGCCATCTCGAAGCCTGCGCCCGGATTCGAGCCAGGTACCTCCTTAATTTCACTCCTTTAATCCTCGGCGACAAATCGAAACCCCCGTCCAACCAAAGACGCCATTCATGCTTGTTCAGAAGTCGATTAACAGTCGAATCCATGAACCTGGAGGTCCACCCATTGCAGCAACCCCGACGCATTCTCTACATATGATATTACTGCTCGCTATCGCGTGATCCTTTAGTGCAAAACACAAACGCTATAAATCCCCCCTGCAAACAGCTGCCAGCCTATTTCAGAGAAGTTCATTAAGAAGTCGACCACAGGTCGAATCCTGATACGGACAAAATCGGGCTTCCGTATAATGTTTCCGCGTAGGTAGCCATTATAATGGGAATGAAACTCACACGGATCATACCAGCTCCTCCCCGATTCGGTGAGCTACTTAAGAAGTGGGAAAAGAAAATCATGTTCTGAAGCAATTACGTATGACTATTTTATTTATTATTTTTTAATCAAATCTTTCAACATCAAAGCGAAATTTTATTCGCCGACCACGGCAAAGGAATAGCTGAGCAAAAGCAAGAAACCACCGGAACGCAGTAGCCGCCGGCGAAAACTTTTTTTCATTTCCCACCTGTAATCGTTTCATCAAAGTCCCAGGGACACACTCCATCTGGAATCCGGATCTTTCCAAAATCCGTAAACAACTTGCCATTTGGACTCTTGACGTCGCCGAATCCGATAAAATTGAATTTTCTGCAACTTTTTAAGGATAAAAGCCAACCCACCCCCCTGAATTTACGTTGGGCGGGAATCGTGTGGGCGAAAGGTCACCGACACGAACGAAAGCTATTTCGACAGCTGGAGATTTCGTTGGGAGTTCGTTCCGTCCCCACCGATCTCATTTTCCTTACGTGTCATATTAGCCTCGTGGCTAACCTAAGCTCTGACTGGTAATTGCGCGTGCGTCTCTCTACTGGTTCCACGCAGATGATCACTGAAAAATTTACGGTCTCCGGCGAAACCTTCGGATTTTGATCACATTACCAAATTTAACGCGGTTTCAACCTCCAAAATGGGAAATTGCATTTGAAGCATGTGATTAATAAGAGCTAATGAGCGACTTATGACTAAATTAATAAACTTGTTCGACTTCGGGCTAAATTAAGAGACTTGTTCGACTTCTGACTAAATAAATAGACTTGTTCGAAATAATTAAGAATTACTAACGTTCTGGAAGTTTGAAATGTGTGAGCCTTTTGTGTCTCGGCTCCGCGTTATTGGGCGGCGGCGGAATACGTAGTCTCACCACGACTCTGGTCAGTGCTTATCCCAAATATTCTGCCATGCTTCTATTTTGTATCCTCTCTAAAATACTTCTAATTTCCTCTCAAATCATCCTTATTATTATTATTATTTTCATATTCCAAACACATAATATGAAAATTTATGGATTTTAATGTTGTTTCGACCATGATGATGATGCCTCATCCATCCATGTGCGACAAGATATTTTGTCGGAGTTTATACACCTTTAAACACCATTTGAGATGGTGAAATATTTAATTTATTCCATAGTCTTCAACCATGTACTCTAATTAATTATAAAGGAATAAATAATAAATGGTAACATCATTTGAGATGGTGAAATATTTGATTTATTCCATAGTCTTCAACCATATAACTACCACTTCCACTTTGCTTGGCTCATAGAAACGCCCAACAACCAGTAGAAAGGGAAGGGGTGATTAAAGTTGTGTAACTAGATAACTCACCACAACCAACCACTACGTCAAGCTATGTGTGGTTTGGTAGGAGATCGAATGTACGTGTCTTTTTCACATTGAAAATTAACTGAATGCGTTCACACGTGTTCTGTCCAGCACCTAACACTATTTAATGGTCAAGGTTGGTCAACTCTCCACACTACTAGTGAATCTCTCAAAATTTTAATGGTCAAGGTTGATCAACTCTCCACACTACTAGTGAATCTCTCAAAATTTCAAATAGATGGCAAATAGATGGGGGAGGTCGTTCAAATTAATTAATCAAGTTGGGGATACGTAATTAATTAATTAATTTGGGAGTAATTTGTTGGATTTAGAAACGTCTAATTACAATAATTAGGTTGGACATGCCTGCATTATGATTATGATATCAAATATTGTCAGCAAGATTACGTTTATGTAACGATTAAATATGTCAAATAATGTAATTAATTAAGTTATGGCATTAAACATAGTTAAATAAGGATTTGGATACAAATACATATAGAATAATGTTAATCAATTATAATTGTTAATGGACCAATTATAATTGATTGAAATAATAGCAGTAATAAATTTCTTGACAGCCGAAATCGGCTGCCATAGGATTGAGACTGCTATAAAAGGGCTGAGTGTCTAAGGCTTGCAATCACTCAGAAAATAGTATGCTCCATTGAAGACTTGATACTCTATCAAGGATATGCCCAGAAAGTGATGCAAGCTCTTGGAGATTTCAAGACCAACAACTCAAGTCAAACCAGAGTCTTTAAAAATGAAAGAGTTCGCCTGTGCATTATTTTCAATTCCTACAAAGGAGATATCTGGTTTAGTTTAAAGTAATTAGGAAAACCCACAAAGTAAATCTAACAAGTGGTATCAAGCACCCTTATGTAAGAATTGCAATTTAATTCGGTTTTAATTGCTTTCTATTTTTTATATCCAATTTAATTGTTGCAGAAAGAATTGTTAAAATTTTGCTTTAATCATTTTTTTTTTTCCATGCGGTTTTGAATTAAAATCTGGGAGAAAAGCCTGCAAGCTATGCTGGGCATTCTCTTCTTCTACATTGGTTAGAATGTAATATAGTTGGCTTGTATTCATTTTTGACAAATGCGTATTCTAAGGGTGAAGTTTCAACAAATTAATGTTTATAAAAGTATTTCAATAGGGCTCTCTGAACTGTGAGAACTTTTTGGACATAACTTTTACAGTGATATACGCATTGTTTTGTTCTATATACTCTGCACACGTCTTCAATATATCCTGTGCACATATTGGTTATTCATTTACTTCTGTTGTTTTAATATTTATGGATCTCAATTAACAAACTGTACAGGTTTGTTTGAATTCTTTACATTAAAATTCTTCCTGAATCAGATTTTTCATTTCAATCAAATCTCCATATTTGTATGAATATGATAAATGATCCAATGATAATCTGAGATCCCTGGATATGCGTTACATGCCTCTTTTGAATCGAATTCATAGCCTCAGTGAATCGTTTTAAAACCCTCTGTGAAAATCTCTGAAATATTTATTTTGATTTAGACATCCATTCATTTTCATGGTTGGATCCCGCAAAATAAGACGTGATGCATTCATTGATACCCAATTCGAAATATTGTGGTTTTCCATTTAGGAACTCACTATGCATTGACACCAGCAAATCGTTGTAGTTCTTCTGGTTCTGTCTTTTTTTTATGCAGTGCCTCTGACCTTGTTATTATGTCCTTAATTAAACTCTTAAAAAAAAAAAAAACTAAATTACTTGTGATTTGATGATGCATAATTTATGATTGGATTCCCTGGGTCTTTTGTCCAAACAAAATTATAGAAACCCAGAAAAGATCGAGATATTTATGATGTGGATATAAAGATTTTGGGTGCTTTTGTTGCAGTTTTAGAAATTTGCCCGATTCAATAGTATGCGGAGAAATCCATGCATTTTTGTGATTTCTCTTGTGTGCAATTGTTGTAAACTTTGGAAATTCTCTCAGCAAATACATCTGTAAAATTCCACACGCTTTCTGATTTCTCTGATTTGCATATACACGTAAAAATCTACACACTTTCTGATTTGTAATTTTGTATTCAGCACTGATTCGTCTGGGCTTTCCCTCTCTGAGCCCCAGTTTTTCACATGTTTTATGATTTACAGATTAATGTGTTTGGGATGGGAGATGTGGAGTTTTTGGGTGTGTTTATTAAAAATTTTGGAAATTGCCCATGTAAATCTGGTAGAAATCTCAGGCACGCACATAGTTTAAGGGGGATCCATCATCTGTGAATGGTGAATCAGTGTCCTTAGGGGTCTTACCCAATTTTGAATTGACTGAGATTGTCCAAAATTAAATCAGAGTCCCAGATCAATTTGAATTGACTGAGATTGTCCAAAATTAAATCAGAGTTCCAGATCAAGAGAAACAGACTTTTTTTTGTATTTCCTGATTTGGGCAAGTGAAGGGGAGTTTGATACAATATTAGACATCTCCAACTTAAATTATATACCGTTTTCCATTATTTTTGGTTTGGACCACACCTGAACTAACTAAAGCATAAATATTTCAATTCTGAAATTAACTTATTATCAGATTTCAGTTATTTGCTGTTATAGTAATTCTATATTCTGGTCTCGGTAGATATTTAAACTGATTTAAGTAAAAGTATTTATCTTATGGAATATGAACTCATTATGAAAGTCGTTTCATGACAAAGTTTACTGAAATCGAAGTGAACAAACAAATATGCTTGATTGATCAACTATCAAATGTGTTCCTTTTGTGGTTTCCTGCAATATGAGGAAGGTTTAAGACAATTCGAAACAAT
>APFE030791681.1:0-15248 GCA_000404065.3 Pinus taeda
AGAGCTTTCCTCTTTTCAGAGGGGATCCGGGCCCATGCTCGAGAGCCGAAAACACGGAGGTGAGTGATCTCTGGTTTAGTGCCGCTCCAAGCCTCAAAGGGGGTCTGATCCTTGATAGACCTATGAGGAGATCTGTTCTGGATGTAGTTAGCACAATTAAGTGCTTCGGCCCATAGCTTATGAGGCAATGACTTAGCATGCAGCATGCAGGAAGCCATCTCTTTGAGAGATCGGTTCCTTCTCTCAGCAACTCCGTTCTGTTGCGGAGTGTATGGAACTGTGTACTGCAACTGTATGCCGGACTAAAGGCAAAGGTTCCGAAGTGCTGCGTTAACATATTCCCCCCCATTGTCAGTACGGAGGGCTTTGATCTTTCTCTCTAACTGTGTCTCAACTAATGCTTTGAAATCTTCAAAGTGCTCAAAAACTTCAGATTTGTTCCTGAGAAGAGATACCCAAGTATACCGTGAGAAATCATCAATAAATGTAAGCACATACCTTGCTTTGTTGATGGAAGGATGAGGAAAGAGCCCCATGAGATCACTATGGATCAGATCTAGAGGAGAGGATGCTCAGTGAGTCTTGCTGGTGTCAAACTTTTCTCTGGGATGTTTTCCAAGAACACACCCTTCACAAACTCCTTCGGAGAAACTGATATTTGGCAAGCCTTCCACCATCTCATTCTTGCTTAGCTACTGCATATACCTGTAATTTAAGTGACCAAACCTTTTGTGCCAAAGCCTACTACTATCATCAGCATGTGTAAGCAATAAGGAGGATTCAGATTCAATAAATTCAGAGAATGTATACAGTCTGGCTCCATTGTTTACCTCACCAGTTGCAATTTTGGCGTTGCTATGTAGATCATATATGTTTACTGCATCTGGAGTGAATTCCACTCTCTTTCCGGTGCCGGAATGAGTGATCTGATAAACTGAAAGCAGGTTTACCGAGAGTTTTGGAACATGAAGCACATCTTCAAAGCTTCCATGTAAAAGTTCCACTCTACCTTTTCCGGTGACCTCAATAGGTGAGTCATCTCCCATGAGGATGGGAGGTCCTTTGCATGCATCCAAAGAGGAATAGAATTCCTTTGCAGCAGCCATATGATGTGATGCACCAGAATCTATAATCCATGCATCAGGAGAAGAATTAATTGCAACTAAAGCATGAAAATTATTACCTCTCTCGTGTGGCGGATCCTCAGTCTTCTTCTTGGCGCCCTGAGGGATATGATCCCCAAGGTTGTGCTTCTGAAGTATTTCTGCCATTTGGTCAATTTGTTTCTTCATGCAAGAGGATTCTGGATGGAATCCTCTTTGACAGTAGGTGCATCTGTTTCCTTTCTTCCCTTTCTCATTTCTCGAGCAAGAGGACTCATTGAAGGGCTTGGTGTACCCTTCCTTCTTTGGATGGGAATGCACTTTTCACTTGTCTTTTTGCTACTAATTTTTCTGACTTGAATAAGATCTGTGATGTTTATTGTGGCTGATATCATGTACAACAAGTGCATGCGCTTTTGGAGGTTTGATTTTCCCCATGCCAATGAGTTTATCTTGCTAAAAAATAAGGGACTCCATAAATTCTTAGAGAGAAGACATAGTGTAAGATTTACCTGTTGCGAGCCTTACTGAATGAAATGTAGACACAAAGACGGCGTATTCCGGTCCGAGCTTTGACATAATAGAGAGAATTTGGCGACTCTCCTCCTTGGATTTGTCAATTCCACAACCCTTGAGTTGCAACAATAGATCATTATATTTGGTGAAGAAGTCTTGAATTCTATCATAGTTCCGTGGATCCAATGATAGCAGCTCCACTTCGAGCATATGTCCTTTCATCTCATCTTGTTTCTCGTAGAGATCCTCAACCTTTTTCCAAATCTCATTGGGAGTATTGCACGCAGATAGATGAAACTGCAACTCTGGAGAGATCCACATGCATATGGATCCGTGGGCCTCATCCATATGGTTGAGGTACTTGGATTTCTCTATGGCTGAAGTGGGTTCCACTTCTGTAGCCATGGTAATCTTGTAACAACAACTTTTTGAGAAGGTATCGAGCCATTTGTCCTTCATTCGTGATAGTTGGTACGGTGTAGGATCGATGCTTAGGAAACCCCATTTTTTCTGTCAATCTTCGAGCCCCCGGCTGTAATCTGCAAAATAAAGTACTGGTGCACCTTTTATCTAGCAACCTGTGGGCTCTGATACCATGTAAATGTGTTAGAAAACCTGCACAGATCAATCTAGCTAGCAAAGGTTGAACACACAGCTTTGCAAAGCAAAAACACTAAAGGAAAATCGAAAGAAGAAAAGAATGATTCGTTAGAAAATATGTTACAATGCTCATGATATAGCATTATTGGGTGAAGATCCCAAGGTAATGCACTATAGTGGTGATCAATGAGAAGACTCAACACCTACAACAAGTTCCGGAGATAACTAATCAGTTGCAGAGTTAAAGAAGGAGCAAATCAAGGAGTAAATCATGCAAAAGGAATCTTGCATGCAATCCCATGCTCTAACTAAGAGTCTGCATGTAGATGTGTAGTAGTTGCATGTAGTCACATGCTCTAACTAAGTGTCCGCTTGCATGCAATCCAATGCTCTAAATGAGAGTCTGCATGTAGGTGTAGTAGTTCCAACACTCTGGACAACAAAGGATAAAGATAGTTGTGAAAGGGATAATAGAGGAGCGATTTTTGCATCTTTAGTCAATGGTTAGATACTCATATGAATTCTTCCAATGAGATATAGAGAGCTCTCGAGTGAACGAAACCCTAGAATTCAGAGTTAGTGGAACTGAACAAGTAAAGCTCGGACATAGAGGAGAGCATGCTTAATTAGATAGTTCGACGAGAGCCAATCGTAAGTTCTTTGTGTATATGGGCATTACAGATTTGAATAGAAGAAAACATTCAAATTTCTCCTCTATGTATGTTTCTTTGTGCATTGGTATGAAAAAAAATATATATCCCTATGTTGATGATTGAGGGAGCATACAAATCCTTGCGTTTTTTTGGTGAATGGGTTAATGGCTCAAGCCTGGAGGTATATGATAGGGGTGAAAAGTTTCTTATTACAGGGCACCAACAGGGTCATTCCATGTGGCATTGGTTGGAGAATTTAATTCTAATTATCTGCTAGGTTTCAAAACCATCCATCCATGTGTTTTAGTTCAGTTTCAGTTAGTCCAATATAGTTTAGCCCACCACATTCATGTTGATGTCTCCATTATAATCTTATTTAACTGATTTGTAATATTGAGGAGATAAATCTTCTACTTCATAATTTTCATTTCTTGTTATAGTATGAGAGCTCCAGGTGGTATAAGACAGGTGGTATAAGACTCCAGAGTGAGCAACAGAGACCAAGAAGTCGAAGAAGAAAAAAAATCTATGTTGTTTTGAGAAAGCGAGTTGTGTGAAGTCGGTTCTGAGAAGAAAACGAAGAAAGTCGTTACCTCCCTCAGTGGATAGAGAAGGCCAGGAAATTATTTTTTAAAAGGGTTCACCAAACAAAAAATTATGAGTGAACAACGCACCCATGCTTTGGTATGGTAGCAATTGCGTTGATCCACTCAAACTTACAAAATAAATAAAAGAGGGGGTTCAATTCAACGGTACCGTCTCAAGAGAAGAACTGACCTGTTAACACAACCGAAAGTGAAAGGCTCCTTGTTTTGTCATTTTTCGTTTGTACGAGAAGGCTCCACAATGTCGGTCAAAGAACCCTATTGTTGCCCGGTCGTGAAGGCCTCAACAAGTGCGTTAGCTGAATTTCCATGCGAGCGCAACAACACGTATTAAAAAAGGAAGCACAGATTGAAAGCATGAAGAGGAAAGTCAATCGCACGGAGAAGCAATAGATGTAGCGGTAACCTCATGGCAACCCTGGTTGTGTTATCTCCGTAAAATACAACAAGGTAGAAAAGTATTTCGTTCTCTTTCTTAAAGAAACAACCAGATGAAAGGAGTTTTTTTTTAAGGAGATTTGGAAGTTGTTTAAAATTTCTTTTTATGAGGCTTTACCTATTTTTTTTTAAATAGGTTCTATTAGAAGGCTCTCGTTCAAGATAGATAAAAGGGGATCATTCAAAAGTTTTTTATTCTAGGGCTTTGTTGTTATGTAAAAGTTCTATGTAAAACTTTAAAAAATAAGGCATTAAAAAGTTCTTTTGACAGGGATGTTGTGAAGCAAAACTTGGGAGCATGGTTTATATTTGAAACATCTTTTTATTCAAAAGGAAGGGCTTTGTTTGATTTTTTTTAAAAAGACATTTGCTAAATTTTTTAAAGAAGTTGAGAAACAAAAAAGCCATCAAAGAAGTGCAACGATAAGTAGTTGCTATTTGTAAGTTGATTTTCTTTTCAGGCAGAAATCAAGTAATGTTTAAATGGGAAAATTAAGACGCTGAAAAAAGAGAAGCAACAACAAGAAACTTGTTTCATATAGATATATTTGCCTGAGTTAGAAGACAAAAGACAAAAGAATTCCTTTGCATTGAAATGCATAGAATAATTTGTAGATGACAACATTATACCCCTCATTTCAGAGCTAAGACAACCAAGGAGGCCTACGATACCCTTGAGAGGAATTTTGGTAAAAGGGGAAGAATTCGAGTTGAAGATAAAAGTAGATCTATAATAGTAAATATAAAATGAGATGAAGATGATAGTCAATCTCAGTGTGCTTAGCCACAAGTGGATGATGTCTGTGAAAAACTTGCAGAAGAAGTAAAAAATGAGCACATAGATGCTTGAGAATTGCACTATACACAGGTGCAAGTGGAAGAAAGTTTGGTGAATCCAGCAACAGAGCTTGTTTATGACAATTTGGTGGTTTCAGCAATAGAGCTTGCTTATGACAACTTTTGATTACAACAATAGATCTTGTTGATGACAATTTGGTGATTCTAGCTAGTATTATGGTTAATCCAACAATTCAATTTGTTGATGTTAAATTTCATAAATATTTGTTACTTAATAATGAATGGTTGTAGATGATGCAACAACAACATGATATCAACATGATGTTATTTGGTAAGATAATCCCACATGAATCTGAAAACCATGTGGAAGACAACTTGTTTGCAGCAGACTAGTATAGAAGTGGAAGAGACAAAGACAAAGACAGAGATAGAGATAGAGGCAAAGATAGAGAAAGAAGCCCACAAAGAGAAAGCAATAGAGATGGAGATAGAGACAAAGGAAGAGACAGAAAAAAGCACAAGAAAAGAAAGCTCTCATTGTAGAGTAAAAGGAAGAAGAGAAAACTCTCATTGTAGAGTAAAAAGAACAAAACCAATCTGGTTCTGCGGATGTTTGTACACTTATCATTAATTTTCAATGTGCAAGTAAACAAGACAATTATGAAGAAGAGTTAAATTTCCTTGAAGCATGGCTTGCAACACGATGTCTAGATGAGGTTTGCATAAAAGCTAAAATGTTTGTACACTTATCATTAATTTTCAATGTGCAAGTAAACAAGACAATTATGAAGAAGAGTTAAATTTCCTTGAAGCATGGCTTGCAACACGATGTCTAGATGAGGTTTGCATAAAAGCTAAAAAAATGAATGTTGAAGACAGCATGCATGATGAACACATCAATAAAATTTTCAGGTATTAGAGTTTTTGAAGAGATCAAATTTTATTTTCATCTTATGTTGTGGCAGATTGATGATGAAAGGCACACTAAAAAAATGACATGTGGCAGTTGTCCACATACAAATATATTTTTGAAGAGATAAATGATATGCATGCACAACCTGGAATAATCAGAGACTTGCACAAGCAAATGAAGAAATTGAGGTTTGAACGATACAACAAAAGAAAAAGTTGAAACAATTTAGAGGCTATAGGAACTCAAAGAAAAGAAATAGAAAAGGAAATCCAGATGATCTCAAATTTTTAGATTGTAAGCCTAGCTTAGACAAACCAATAGGCATCTTAGTTTAGGTTTTCTTGTGGTTGAAATTAAGGGGGAGTGTTGGAGAATCTAATTCCAACCACCGTTCATCCTAGTGTTTTAGTTCACTTCAGTTACTCCAGTTTAGTTCAGTTTCACTACCGTCGTTTAATGTTGATAGCTACAATGCAACCTTATTTAACTGATTCATAATATTAAGAAAAGCAATTTTCTGCTCTATAATTTTCATTTCTTGACAACATTGTTTTTATTAAATAATGATGACAAATCAAGCTGCATTGTGTTCAACTGTAGGTGTAAACATCTGTTAAATTAAATGAATTTCTTGACGCTGCAAACTGAGACATGTTGTGTCGACAGTATTTCACGACCAAGCATCTGTTAGATTAAATGAATTTTTTAACCTTGAAAATTGACACAAGTTGGGTCCATTACCCTGCCGTTGCATTTGGTTGATTGTAAAAGTCAATTTACTTGTGTTTTCTATCTCGAGACAGAATGGTTCAGGATCACGAAGTTCCTTGTTTCAATAAATTATTAATCAGATAATGACTGAAATCCACATTAATCAACTATGAACATTACCCATCCATTAATCAATCCATCTTCATCTCAATTAATCCACCTATCAATATTACCCAGAGATAATACGAACCGCCATCGTCAACATCATATAAAAAGATCCAGCCAACCGGTTCTACGTAAATGTTAAAGAATATTGGCCGTATCCTTATGCCGACTGTAAAGTTTAGGAATAGTTGAACTTTGCTTTTATCTATTAAATTTTAAAATATTCTCGAAATTCAAAATCAAAGAAGTTGAGGAATCATGCCAAGTTACTTATATTATTGTCATTCGAACGCATTCATTTCTTGAATCTTTGAATATTTATAATATTTGTGTTCATCAAGTTCATTTTATTTAGATTATGGCCAGTTCATACCTCTGTTTCCCGGAAATTTGATTGATCCTTCCCCACAATGATCTTGAGCTGACTTTGTAGACCTGGCCCATCATACGTCTATTTCCCGGAAACTTCAATTGCTTGCTACCCAATCTTCACTATTCTTTAAATTAAAATCTTCACTAGACATTGAAGGCTCTTTTTCAAGTTAAAATCGTGTTTCTTAGCTATACAAGATAGTTATAGAATTACAAGTGTCAAACTATTGCATATTTTACATTATGTTTGACTATTAAGATAGTTTTGTATGTTTTATTATTTTGTTATATGATTGCCTTGATTAAGACTCCTTGTATGTTTTTGGAGGAGGTTGTATGGAAAGGGTTTTTATATAAATTTCAATGTTTGCAGTCTTTTTTAATGAAACTTTAGAATTGAGAGACAATTCAATATTGATGTGTTATATAGTTTTTAAAAGGTTCTTAGAAAATAAGCAGATATACATCATATCATGCTTATGTTTCTATGCTTGATGTATTAATTGAGAGCACTAATTTCTCGTACCAAAAGCCTACCCATCGAATCTCATAAGAATGATCCAAACAATGGCCCATCCAAACTTTATTTTGTCTATTCCTTTAGTTTTACTTGGTGACGTGGTGCCATATGCATGGTGCTCATGCATCTTCACATAAGTGCAAATCACAAGCATGATAAGCATAATGCATGTCCCTCGTTTGTTTACTTCGCACGATGCATGCCCCTCGTCTCTTCACTCGACTTTTGTTGATGTGTGGCATCATATGCATAGTGCGGACACGTCTTGAGAAGAGCTCTTATATTGAGAAATGCAAAATCCCATGATGTAAGTAGCTTTCTTTATGATTTAACTTACATTCTTCCAAAGAAATGAATGTTGGGAAAGGAAGAGGGAAAATACAAAAATTCAAAAAAAACACACACACGAGTTGTTGGGCAATTTCTGGTTAATCCAAAAACTTGATTCATATTATATTCACTAAAATGCCACTTGTTTTTTTCCTTTACCCATCCCCCGTATATAAACACCAAAGTTAAGAAATATGGAATCATGTAAATTTTAACTAGACATTGACTTTTCTCTAGCTAACTAGTTTATGTAAACTCGGGCTAATTTTGAGGTGCCATAGAACTAGCAACTTTTGGTATGATAATGATTGCAAATTGTTATATAAAAGATTATGGATGCTCCTAACAAAATCCTGTAACTTTATAAGATAAACTTATGTAAAGATTTTATTAAAAGAAAGAAAAGATACCGTATAAGTAAAAAGAAAAAAAAGTGACTCCACCTCTTTAAATTTGACCATAGAAAGTTTTGGAGGAAAAATTTGTGTGCAAAAACTAAAAAAAAATATTTGATTCCCTTAGGGGACTGGAATGTTTACCTTAAAAGCCTATATGAATTCCCTAATGCCATGGACACCATTTTGGATGCTCATGTAGAGGATTTATCTTTTCTTAGGAATACATTGAGAGTAGGGTTAAGTAGTTTACTAATGGCAAGGCTAAAGACGAAAACTACCAGGCTGAAAATTTTTAAATGGGAGAACTTATCCTCATCCTCCACGTACAAAAATCTTTAATTTGGAAAATACCTAAGCCTTGGATGTAAAGCTATATTGCAAATATCATTAAGAGTGAGGATACAGATGTTCTCTATAATTACAAAACCATTATCATGAGCCACATTTTATCCAAATTGTATTGGCTTATTTTTTAAAAATGAGATTAGCTTTTGGCTTGAAATCCATGGTAAAAGAGCTAAAGGCCAACTAAGGTTTACGGGATATCATTCAGCCATGGATGGTTTTGTTACTCTTATGATAATTTTAAACAAATGACACAATAATAAACATGATCTCTTCTATTTTGTGTTGACTTTAGAAAATATTTTGACATTGTCTCTAAAATAAAGCTATGGAAGAGGCTAGAAGAGAAAATGGTTACTCCCAATTGAGGGCTGTCTTGACAAGGTTGTATGAAAATGTTATTGCCAAGCTTAACACAACTAAGATTTGGTTGAAAGAAATTAAATGCAATATTAAAGTCAAGCAATGGTGTCCCTTATCAGTTACCTTTTTGGCATATAGATTGATAAGTTAGAAGAGTGTTTGCAAGATGCAAGTTGTGTTGGCACCACAGTCATCTCTATGGTCTTAACCCTTATCCTTTATGTTGATGATATTTTTCTTTTGGAAAGAATCCATTACAATTTTGGAAAGAAACTAAAAATCTTCCGATATTTCTGCTCTAAGATGGGTATGGCTATTAATACCGACAAAACTAAATTCATGATAATTAAATCCAAAAAGATCACCTATGATACTTTCATTTATAACAATATCTCAAATTTTTAAGGAAGTTCCTTCATACAAATATTTAGGAATTGACTCCATCATAAACTCAATTCAAATTATAGAATTGGGAAAAGGATAAGTAGAGATTGGAAAACTTACTATAGGGTTAAGAACAATTATAAATTGACAAATAATTGGATTTGGGATAAAGAGAAGGTTCATATTTGAGACTTTTGTCACTCCTATTATTTGATATGGAGCCATGTAGAAATATTGAATATATCTAAAATCAATTTATAACCTACAACCTAAGGATTAAAGGAAATACTCCCTACCCTATCCTCCTTACTGATACAAGCCTTTCGCTCAATCAAAGCATAGCTATGCTTAGATATTTTATGTTAAGAATAAGTTATACAACACAAATGCTAATAGATTTCATAAGATTGCTTCAAACACTAGCTAAAATCTCCACCTTCGACTCAATCTAGGGTGACATAAGGATGCCGAGTTTTGGCTAGGCGAATGGGGTATAAAAGAGGAGATCATCTTGCAGAATCCAGATAATTTATAAATATTATTACTTCCAAATTTAAGGAGAAATTTTGGTTCAATAAAGAGGTAGAGGGAAAAAAGGAAACTAAGATATTATAAGGAGGTGATCAACCCCCAACTGAAATTAGCTTTTTGTCTTGACTAGTGTTAATGAAAATTGAACATTCCCAATAAAATAACTAATTCTCATGAGCTTCATAGTGAAACTGGGCACAGGTCAATCCCAAAAACACCATGAGATGGAAGAGTTTGGATTGAAGATGAAAAGCACATTTTCGAAGATTGTCCATCTTATACTCACATTTGACCTAATTTTCAAAATATTGGTGTTTGGAGTCGATTTGCAAGTAGCCCCACCCTTATTCATACTACCAACTTTTTTGACTTTTCAAGCCAGCAAAACTACAGTGATGTGGGAAAGTTTCTCTCACTTTTTTTAGCATAAATACAAAATGTTTAAGAATTTGAATAAATCTCTTACTTTCTTAAGATCAAGTAAACTATATAAATATTAATAAACATTAATCATTATTATGAACATCAATAATCTACCTCCCTTAAACTTTTAATATTTAAAATAATAATACAAATATTATCTAATAATTAATATTTAAAATAATATTACAAATATCATCTAATAATTCCATAATAGGTCATAAATGATTGACAATTTTAAATTAACAAATTTTATTGAGCCAAGAGGCTCATTATATAGCCCAATACAATGTGTAACTCTATCGGTCCATGATGAAAGTTGAAATTTTATTTATGTCGGCCAAAATAAAAAATTTAAAAAACTAAAAAATATATATAAAAAACATTTAAATAATGTCCACTCATAAAAAAATTGCATATGAAGAAATTAAATCTTTCTTAACTCATATTAAATATTTGAAATAAACATATACTAATTAAATACAATTAAAACTATTTTATATATAACCTATCAAATTGGCTCACATCAGTCCTTTCGATTTTTCCCGTGGAAATCACAGCGAGCAACTATTTATTTCCAGTGAAAATTTTCTATTGTCAAATTGTATTTAACGGTTAGGGCCTAATAGTTAGAAATAATTAATTCCTACTTGACTATGGTTGTAATTCTCCATTTGAGGAGTTTGTTCCTACATAATAGGAATTTAGTTTCCCCTAGTTTAGTGTGTGGTTGAGAGAATCTCTCAACCACACTATTGTACGTCCAAGATAGAATTCTTATCTTGAGACTATTGATTGTATAAATATGTGTGTAATTTCCTCATTCATGAATAATAGAGAATATATTTCTGTGTGCAATTTCAGGGAATGGCGAACACATGACAGTGAAAACGACATCAATTGGAGCTACATCAGAGATTGGAAGATGATTGAGATCGTGTTGCAGATTGTTAGCGAGCATGAGGCAGTATTGATCCAGACTTAAATAGGAACACAATAAAATACAGAGATAACCATATACACAAAGATGCAGCGGAAATAATACTTCATTTCATTAATGGAGAATACTGAAATATGCTTACAACCAGAAATGGAAATAAACCAGCTAGGGCGATGGTAAGCTTATCTCTGAGAAAGAAATGTACGGCTAAATGCATCTGAACTATTCCGAACTGTGTTACATGAGGCTCGAGGCATATTTATATTGAGAAACAATGAAAAACCTTCACATTCCAAAACCTAACCCTAGAAGATGAAACGCCAAATTGTGGGCCCCGTTTTGGGTAAATTGATACATCAATTTCCCGGGGTCGTAACTTTGGCATACGATCTATGTTTGACATGTATGATAGCTCGTTAGAAAGATCTATCTGAGAACTACCACTTTGGGAAGGGCAACATCTGTCCATGAACCCATGTTGCCCCCAGATTTCCAAAAAAACGTCGTTTAGGGCCTCAAAATGGCTCCGGAAGTTCAGGACCCGAAAAAACTGCTAAAAATAGTAAATTGTGCTACAATTACGAAAACTGAAAAACTGAAAGAGACAGTTGCGGGAGTCCAAATGGAATAGGTGGGTGGCCACCAACATCCACCTCGATAAAGTATGCTTGAAAATAGTGACTAGCCTTAATAGTGTGAGTAGGGGAAGTGGCATTATGTTGCGATGCCAGGAGAATTGGATACTGAATTGCAATGGAGGATTGGACCGTGGAGTCTTGGATTATGTTCTTGAAGGGAAAATTTTGTTCTCTTCATGTGGCTGTGAGTGCCTATGTTTTGGTTTCTTTATTAGTGGACCCCTCACAAATGAGGTAAAGGAGCAGCGACAACGTTTATGGTGGACAACAAAGTAGATGTTTGTTTTGAGTTAGTGTGGTTTGTGGGATAGACTCCCTAGCATGTTATAAGCAAGTTGGTTGTTATATGTACCCAGAAACTCCAAATGTTGATGTAGAATGAAATGTAAATTTTTTAAAGGCATCTGAAAGTTCGTGGTGATCTCAAAACCACTTTGTAATGGTTTATGGTCAGCCTGAAACCATCTTTTGTCATTGTAAAGAGATGGTTTGTGGTGAGCCAGAAACCACATACAGAGCCTTAGTGGCTACAGGACTTGCCCGGTGGTGGCACATTTAAGTTCCGGATTTGCCCGGTGGTGGCAGATCGGACTTGCCCGGTGGTGGCATATTGAAGTTGGCAGATTTGCCCGGTGGTGGTAGATTGGACTTGCACGGTGGTGGCGTATTGTCTGAGTGGCTAACGTGTACACGATAGCTTTGTGCTTGTAGGAGCAGGTGGACTGCAGTAACACCTGGCTCACGGTCTCAGATATTGGTGTGTCTGAGCATAAGAGGGTTGGTGCACTTTTCTATCTAACAGTTGTGTCGAAAGGCACAATCAGCGCAACTGTTTGCGATTGTTATTTGGACATGAATATCTGGCTTAGAAAGGCACTGATCTCTCTTTTTTTTTGTAAGTTCTGTACATGCAATTTGCCTGATGGTGGTGGATTTGACTATCATGACAAGTAGTCATTAAGGGGGGGAGTTAGAAATAATTAATTCCTAACTTGTCTATGGTTGTAATTCTCCATTTGAGGAGTTTGTTCCTACATAATAGGAATTTAGTTTCTCCTAGTTTAGTGTGTGATTGAGAGAATCTCTCAACCACACTAGTGTACGTCCAAGATAGAATTCCTATCTTGAGACTATGTGTAATTTCCTCATTCATGAATAATAGAGAATATATTGCTGTGTGCAATTTTATCTCTAATAGATTAAATTTGTCAACATTTCAAACTCACACATGTTTGGGCAACTGCGTTAAACAGTCAAACACATGTTAGATTAAATGAATTGCTTAACATTGCAAATTGACACGTGTTTGGTCCATAGTAAAAGTCAATTTATTTTTTTTATTTTTTTCCCTCTCAAGAATGAATCGAAAAGAGTCCACAAAATTTACTCTCCTTTTTTTTTTTCATTCGAGAATGAATTGAAGAGAGTCGACCAAATTTACTTTTTTTTGTCCTCGAGAATAAATGCTTTTGAAGAGAGTCCACGTTTGGAGTTTCAAATTCTCTTTTCTCATCAAAGGAGAATTTCATGACGTACGTGTTATCTCAATAAACCACTTTTCATGCTAATAAACAAAATTAATAGTATTGGATCAAGAAATAATTTGATGTTTGTTCATAAAGTTTCAAGGTAGAATCATATAGCTTTCACATAGATGCTAGTGAGTAGTGTACAACATTTGCAGCTTAAGCATAGTCATCCAAGCCTCCAATGTGAATATAATACTAATCATCTTACACTGTATGATGTTGAAAATATAGTGGAATTATGGAAGTATGATGTTGAAAATATAGTTGAATTATGGAAATTTACTAAAAGTAACAACTATCACCGTTTATTCATGCTTAACACAACATTATTTAAACCAAATTATCAAGCTTGTGCTTATAATTGCAAACTTTTAGAATTCACATAGATATATTCATCTCTAACAAAAACAAATCGCTGAAATATCAACAGGTGATTCCCAATCTGGTCAATCTTCAAGCAGCAGAACACTTGAAAACAAATATGGACACTGTGGACTTTTAGTTGACCATTCAACTCTAAATTTTCACCATTAAAGCAAGATGATTGAACAATTACAGATCTTTCTCGTAAATTTATCTTTGAGTTGACAATTAGATAACATTAATTTAGGTTTATTTATTTATTTATTTATTTTAAACAGATCAAGACTGGAGTTCAATTCATAAACAACATTAATTTAGTTTTTTTTTAAACAGATCAAGACTAGAGTTCAATTCATAAACTACCTTTAGCATACACAGATTCTTCTCATGCATGTACAAACCAAATTGAAGTGATTTTCCTCGTAAACTCCAAAACAAGGAAAAATTCTAATCACGAACATTTTTCATTCTTCTAAAAGGCTCAAAAAATTTTAATCACTGACCCTTTTCATTCTTCTAAAAAGGCTCAAAAAATTCTAATCACACACATTTTTCATTCTTCTGTAATATTTTATGTAGTTTTACCATTAGCAACACATCTGCAAAAACAATGTACATAGGACAAAATGTTCAAACATTTGTGAACCCGAAAACATTATATTTAACATATTCTAGCCTATATGTATATTATATATGAAAGTTTTCAATCTTCCCTTACTAACGAATTCTAATTTTATTACAATTTCTAGATCCAAAAAAATAGGATCCGTTTGACTAAAACTAAAAAGCAATATTTGTCTTTCATTTTTTAACTTAATTAAATAAAAATACAACGAACACCAATTAGTTTTCAATCTAGTTTTATTATAAGTTGGAGATCTAAAAAAATAAGATGTTTGACTAAAAATAGAAAACAAATATTTGGTTTTCATTTTTTTAACTTAATTAAATAAAAATAAAAATACAACAAAATTTCAGGTAAATTTCAGCCCCTATAAATTTCAAGTATGATAAGGTTACTATGTATGAATGATTTAAAATTCAAATAATTTTTTATTTATGCTTTCCATACTTTTAATTTAAAAAAAAAAGTCAGAATTTGAAGGTTGAGTTAAGAAATCTGTATTATTTTTTGGTTTTTTTTTAATAGGAATTCCTATATGCATTTGAAAAAAAAATTCCAACAGCTAAATCATGATTTCTTAAAAAAGTAAAAATTTTAAATTTTGTTAGTGAAGTTGGAATTAAGGAATTTGTATTATTTCTAGGTTTTTTTTTGTAGGAATTCCTGTATGCATTTGAAAAAAAAAAAAACAAAAGCCAAACCATGATTTCTTAAAATTATCACCATGAAATTTGCTACTTCTCAATAGGATGTAATTTCAAAGTATATGGAAATTGCCAAACATATAGCAAGCTAAGTGGGCTTGATTGTGGAGAAAACTCCATAGTTAAGCGCGCTTGAGCCAGAGGGGATCTGGGATGGGTGACCTCCCGGGAAGTCCTGGTTACCGGGTGCAAGCCATGGAAGTGATGATTGACACTATGTGATTCATTTCACTAGTTTCAATCCCACTTCTTCACCCCTGTGAGCATCACCCGATGTAATGAGT
>APFE030791682.1:0-22822 GCA_000404065.3 Pinus taeda
AAATAGATCACAAACTGCCTTCTTTATTCATAAAATTGGTGTCATGCCGAATTGGCTTACAAAAAGGAACAAAACTAAACTGTGCTCTGAAATTACAATGATAATACGGGAGTTTCAACAACCATCCAAGGCTAAGGCCTTCAAATTTATACAAAAAAATGATGAGCCACCGAGTGCCCTTGATTTTAGGGGCTCGGCTGTCCAACTAGAGTTTGACTGCGGATCCTGTAAGGCAGTCATAAATACTGCTCTCGTAGAACAGTTTATAACTGCTGTTCATGTAGGACAGCTGGCTGCTTCGTGAGCTCGGAGGGGAGATGG
This sequence comes from Pinus taeda, assembly GCA_000404065.3. NCBI lineage: Eukaryota > Viridiplantae > Streptophyta > Pinopsida > Pinales > Pinaceae > Pinus > Pinus taeda. The sequence continues at coordinate 322 of APFE030791682.1, forward strand.
ATTGGAGCTCGGGAGTTCTTGGTGGGAATTATGAGGAATGTCCCAAGATCGTGGACATCTCTCCACAAAATCAGCAGTGCCACCTCATTATCTCCTTATCCCCTTTTTCGTTGTCTCTTGCTCCCTTTTTAATGCCAAAACCTGGAATCATAATGCATTATTCACGTAGATAAAGTGTCTAACCTTCTTCCTACAAACAACATGAATAAACTAAGAAATGCATGCATAAGCAAATAAAGATGAATGGTTTGAGCAAGTAAAATAGGCCAAAATGAGCCCAAATTGTACCAAAATTGGGGCTCATCACCTTTGCACCAGTAGCTCGACTAGAATCTATATGAATATTTCTTTATCCTTCCATCCATAAGAATATTGAGTTATATCAGATGGATATGAAGTCTACCTTTCTCAATGGATATTTAGAAGAGGAGTTTTACATTGAGTAGCCAAAATGTTTTCTACTCACCTCCAATGATGGGCTTGTATGCAAAATAAAGAAGGCCCTGTATGGATGAAAATAGGCCCCCATAGCTTGGTATGAAATGCTGGATAGGTATATTTTGCAACAAGGGTTTAAGGAAGGAACAATTGACAGTAACCTTTATGTAAAATATGAAGGCAATCATCTATTGATAGTAGTTGTGTATTTGGATGATATAATATTTGGTAGTGAAATGGAATAGTTGGGGCATCAATTTGCAAAGTGTATGAAAACAGAGTTTGAAATGTCCATGATTGGAGAATTTTCCTTCTTTTTGGGTCTGAAAATTACTCAGTCTCCACAAGGAGTGTTTATATCCAAATCCAAATATCTCAAGCAAACTATGAATAAAATTGGAATGGAAGATTGCAAACCTGTCAGCACGCCCATGACTACAGGCTACAAATTGTGCAAAGAAGATGGAACACCTCTGGTAAACCAAACTGAATATAGGTCAATTTAGGAATATTATTGTATCTGATAGCGTCAAGGCTAGACATCATGCAATCAGTTGGTTGTGGCCAGATTTCAGGCTTTTCCATGAGAAATTCATGTTGTTATTGTCAAGAGGATCTTCAAATATCTTCAAGGTACAACAAAGTATGGAATGTGGTATGCTAAGAGTGAATATTTCAATTTTAAAGCCTACATAGATGCATATTGGTCTGGAAGTATTGATTACAAGAAGAGTACTTCTATTGCAGCTTTCTTCTTGGGCAAATGATTGGTGTCGTGGGTCAGCAAGAAACAGGGCTCCATTTCTCTGTTGACTGCTGAAGAAGATTATATTGTTGTTGCTACTTGTTGTACGCAAATTCTATGGATGAAGAAAATCTTAAAAGATATATAGTTAGAGCTATCTGATCCCATTCCAATAATGTGTGACAACACAAGTGCCATCAGCATCTCCAAACACCCTATTATGCATTCAAAGACTAAGCATATTCCTATCAAGTTCCATTTCTTGAGGGAACAAGTTGCAACCAAGAGTGTTAGACTTGAATAGGTACCCACTAAAGATAAACTGGAAGATATCTTTACCAAGCCACTAGAAATAGAACCATTTCAGTATCTCAGGCAACAAATAGGAGTTGTGCCTCCTCCCTCCAAATGACTTCATCTTGGTAGGTGGTGGCAACTACTCATCAGTGGGACTCATGGGAGAGTAGGATGAAATGGTTTAGGGGGACTGCTCGTGAATTATTCTTTACCATTGATGTCAAAGGGGGAGAATATTTGCATCAGAGTAGGGCATTAGAGTAGACCATGCCTAGCCTGAGGGGGATCTTATGGTGTTGCCATCAATGTTAAAGGGGGAGATTGTTGGACATTTGATGGTGTATGGGTGGATGTGTAAGTGTTGGAATTGATGTCAAACAAGGGTCAGCATGATTATTGGATATTTTGGAGGAACTCCATGGTAGCTTTAGGCTTCTTGTAGAGAATCATCACAGTAGAAGGCTTACTAAAGAAGTCATAAAATGATCATCATGGAAATTGTGAGCTCAATAGTCCAAAGAGTCAATGAGCATAGATGTGTTCAGTCATATTCCAAGCAACAAAAGGACTCAAAGCCTACATAATCCCCTCCCTATTGGAAATTGATCTAAAAAATCTTTCCAATGATATGTGGAAGTACAAAAGTGGACTCCTAGATCAAAATATATGGTCTACTGAAATTCAGGGATTTGAAGCCTTAGGAAGGAAGGAATATCGACATATCAGAGATTAGAATGTTGAAGGTTCAGCATATTGGTGCATCATAATATCATAGGTCAGTGTATCAGTGCATTGATGTCAAATAAGGGTCAGCATGATGATTGGATATTTTGGAGGAAATCCATGGTAGCCTCAAGCTTCTTGTAGAGAATCATCATAGTAGAAGGATTACTAAAGAAGCCATAAAATGATCATCATGACAGTTGTGAGTTCAACAATCCAAAGAGTCAATGAGCATAGATGTTTTCAGTCATATTCCAAGCAAAAAAAGGAATCAAAGCCTACATAAGACCCTCTCTATTGGAAAGTGATCTAAAAAAGATTTCCAATGATATGTGGAAGTACAAAAGTGGACTCCTAGATCAAAATATATGGTCTGCTGAAATTCAGGGATTTGAAGCCTTAGGAAGGAAGGAATATCAACATATCGAAGATCAGAATGTTGAAGGTTTAGCAGATTGGTGCATCAAAATATCATAGGTCAGTGTATTGGTGCATCGGCACATCACGATATCATAATATTGGAGGATTGGTACATCAGAGAAGGTTGTATCATAAGTTGGAGGATATCGGAACCTTGGAGATTGGCACATTGGAATATCGACATATCAAGTATCGAAGTATCAGAACTTATTAAAGTGAGGAACCTTTCAAAGTCACAATATGGATAAAGTTCTGACAGTATTAAAAAGTGCCAAGGAATATCAATAAAGATTGATGAAAGATTTCATTTCAAAACCAAAGGTTGGTAGGCCCTCTTCTCTCTCCTCTAGCAGGACACATGGAAGCATATGATTAGATCCGATAAGCTACATTGGCATATGACATCAGCATGATCTAGCAATATGTCAGGACATGTGGTAGACATACTCAACCTTATTGAGTAGTCTAATAGGCCAAAACCAAGTGACATGTGTCACCTCTAAGGAGTCACCATGTGGAATGATGACGTCATATTGGAGATCGACATCTCATAGTTTGAAGATGTCAGAACTCTAGAAAAGTTGGAGTTTGGAAAATTTTTGATAAAGGGGCTTCCCATATTGACATTTCCACATGGTCGTGAGAGTTGAAAGAACCAAGGGCGCAAATAATTTAACAAAGGAAAAATGGCCCTCAGCAGGAGTCTGAAGGATTAGCACCTTAATGCTAAGCGGTAGGTCACAACGCTCAATCCCATGGAGGAGAAATGCTCAAGGAGCTGAGCAGAAGAGGAGCTAAATATATCATAACTAAGGAGTATCAAAGCATTGCAACGATGTGGAATTTCTCCAATAAGACAGTACAAAGAGTTAAAGGTGTATAGGTTGCAGTTGTGAGATTGAATGCAGGAATTGAGGAGTTGATAGTTTAAAAGAGGTTGAATGTGCAGAAGAATCTGTAACAAGAAACCAAGGACAACATTTGTAGCATAGATAAATTTGAGAGAATGAAAGAATATATTGACTACTTCACGTGCACGAATGGTTGTATTAAATGAGAATAGAGTGGTCACCTCTGTGATCTGCCAAAGATCTGTGGAGTGATAAATGAGATTGGGACTCTCAGAGAATTGTGTAGGTCACCTAATAATTAATTTCACAATATGTGAGCTCTACACAATTAGACTATGGAGAACTACAAGGTCCATCTCTATTTTGGGGTACTATAATAGGATACCACAAGAAGATGCAATATAGGCAAGGTGAGCCATGCCTAAGTATAGATGTGCAACTAAAGGATAGACAAGAAAGACTACCTTGTGCAGAGTGCCTCAATGGAACAAAAAACATCACCAACAATGGAGAATATGGGGGAGTTGAGTATATGTGTGAGTGTGTTGTGTTGTGAGTGAATCACATAGTGACAAAGAGGTTGAATAATCTGAGAGGACTCTATCTAATAGATTATAAAGATAAACGAGAGGTTTGTGTGAAGAATTACAAGGCTAGTGTCAAAAAATAGTAAGTGAAGAGCCCTTGCCAGTGAAGGAAAACTGCAGAGGAAGTGTTTCCGTGAGCAGCAAGAGGAGATTTGTTGCAAGTAAGCACAAAAGGAAGAGTGCAAAATTTGAATTTGAAAACAACCATTTATTGGTATTTTACTTGTATGCTTGTATGCGTCTTTTTTCATTTTGAAAATTGTATGAAATAGTAGAGCAGTGGAAAAGCACATTGGTGCCTGCATACTGAATAGGTTGGTGACTCTTGGAAAGTTGGTGCTTGCTAACCAAAGGGGGTCGGTGCCTCATGTGAGTGGGTTCTCACAAAAAAAAAAATGTAATTAAGTTGGTGCTTAATTTACATCGTAAACAAACAACAAATTGGTGGTTTTTTCCCTTTGGGATTCCATGTGAAAAAAATTGTGTCAAATGTGTGTTGCTAATGTGATTGTTGTTTGAATATGTGTGTCTAAAATATTGTTGGTTCACTCTTTTTTGAATGAATTATCCACAAGTTAAAGAATATAAGAAGGGATTGTAAGCATAATAATAAAAATAAAAAAGTTTCTTAATTAATGGTTCAACTCCCCGTCAGAAATTCCTTATTTCAACAATCTTGTGAGCTTTCAAGCAACTGAGTTAGAGACTATGACTATCCACCCAACCAAAAATAGTTGTATCCATTCCTCACTTGTAGTTATCAACCCTGAATTGGATTCTAGAGATTGAGATGACTTTCTCAAGGGATTTTGTACCAACTGCTAGTTGAAATAGGGCCTCCAAAGGCTCTCCCACCTCCACCCACCAACCACATAGTAGTCTACAATTTCAAATGGAATCCAAAGGTATAATACCTCCACCCTTCAATTTTTCAACATTTAGAAAACTCTAGGGAATATAAAGGCTTCACCTACACCCTCCAAGGAACCTAGAGCCTTCGTCTCCACCCTAAAAAACAATGGTTCCACCCATTAAGGGAATCCAAAACCCATTATCAACCAATAAACAAGAAAAGGGGACAGCAAAACTTCCTTCCTGGAATCCAAGAGATAAACCTCCACCCAGGGTATCAAGGGATGCTAGAGAAAACACATATCTAACCTCTACCCCCCTAGATGTCTCAAGGTTTACCCTTAGCTAGAGAAGATCCTCCCATCTTCTATTACTCAACCAAAACGTAATACAACTCCCTTGGGATCCATGGAACAACTAGAAGTTCCTCCCTATGTGTGATTCTCCATAGTGAACTCCTTTGTGCATTCTCATCCACAGTAGTTCTCTCTATTCTCTTTTGCTCACCCTAGATCTCTCCTCCCATATTCTTTGTTATATGCTTCTCTAGGTTATGTCTTCCCCTTTTTTGTGTCTTCTCATCTTTGGTGGTTTTTTTCTTTTCTATGAGTTCTTTTCCCAATCCACAACTACATAACCTCTAAAAAATGACACTACCCAGCATGAAATATGTTGTAATCACACTTTAATTTATAGATAGTATAGGTAGACATAGTCAACTTGGGTAGTTATAGGGTGAAACATAGCTTTTTCCTACCCACTATTGCACCATCTTCCCCGTAATGGGAAACCATTTTTTCTCATTAGGTTCCCCAAACCTCATGATGGGAAGGAATGTTGGAAACATTGGCTTGTAATATCCCTTTTTTATTTGATTACATCATTTGCCCAAAAAAAAAAGTGCAGATCTAGAAAGAATGGAGGCATGTTTTTTTTTTTTTAATTGAGGGAGTAGTTATTGTTAGTGTTAATTTGTCCACCTTCAAATTGTAGGCGATGCAACAAAGTAGACAAGCCTTCCACTTCAATAAAACCAGTTCATTGTTCAATCAACAACATCGTTATTAGGTGAGCCTTTGAATTCTCTAAAGTCAATTCAATCAACAAGATCAATCAACAGATGGGCCTTCCACTTTAGTAAAGCCATTTCAATCAATAAACAACAAGGGTGGCGGGAACATCAACAATATTTTGAGCTTCGAGCCTTCAAAATATTTATTGTAATTAAATAGATCATATAAATAAATATTATAGGAGATTCACAATACTGCAACCACATCTTAGGAGCATAAATTCCTAATGGGTATCAATAAATGGGTATTAGAAATTATGAAAGGAATTGATAGGCTGGAGATTTTAATACCCATCACTTATGAAATGTAATTTTTTACTATATAGGTTAAATATGGGAAATCACACTATAATAATTCGATAGGTGATGAGTTCATATCAACACCATATTATGAGAATCAAATATAAGTTCTTTGTATGTTTGAATAATACCACATAACTAGTTTTTACAAATAAATCATTCATATTAATGATAGTTAATAAATGTTTACACAAATTATCTACTTTAAAAACACAATGTAACTTGAAATATATGAAAAGTTTATTTATCATAATTATTTTGCAAATTTCATATGTACTTTTTTAGAGTTACATTATTGTTAGAGTAAATTTGGATATCTAATGAATCTATATAAAAAAAATATGATCTATTAGTTGGAATTTAAAAAATAATAATAGAATTTTTAAAATATTAAAATTAATTATAATGTTAATTTGGAAATGTATAAATAAAATATTATCATATATACATATTCTTATTTTACAATAAAAAATTACATATAACTCTCACTTTGAACAATATTTTTGTAAAGATAATTTGATAAATATTTTTTAAATATAGAGTACTTTTGAAAATTAATGTCAAATTAATTCAAATCATAATGATATTACAAACATTTCACATTCTCAACTAACAAAATTAATATATTACAAGTAGTTATATAACATATTCCTGGTAAAAGGTCACATTTTCAAATCCATGGGGTAGAGTATGTACAACAATGTAGAATTCACAATCAAATCCCTACTCAAAGTGGGTCCCTTGTCCCACAAACAAAGAAGTCTCATACACCAATTTAGTGTATATTTGGCTGAGGCCTTAAAAATATATTATTATCATCATCATCATCATCATCATCATCATTGGGATATAACCTAATGGAGTCACAAATATTTTGTATGATTAATTATATCCAAAAAATTGATATATAATAACTAATTCTACAATAGTGTAGTCTACCTAATATATGTTTTCTCTCTTTTATGGTAAATTTTACCCAAAATTTGATAAAGATCTTTTAGAATCATAAGTTTGAGTTGTATAACCTACAAAATCTAAATGCCCCGGGGTTTTCTAGGTTGTTGAATCCAATTATAGATTCAAAACACATTTTTAGTAACAAGAAATCAAATTCTTGCCCAAAAGTGGCCCAAAATCTCCCCCATACCCCACCCCATAAGAGCTTCCAACTTGATTCCCTTGTATTTTCTAAAACATGATAACTGGGTAAAAACTAAAAGAGGTTTGTTTAAATAAGCCCATTCCCAATAAAAACCTCTCTCCTTCTTATAATTCATCACCACGTATTTTTAATCTCTATTTAAACATGGTGACTAAACCAGGAAAAAATAAACTATTGCCATTTCTTCTTAAAACACTTCTCTCCTTTAGTTGGTGAACATGTTTCATGTGAAACTTTTTTCACTAAAATTGCATGTTCCTGATCCTAGTTGTGCTTCCATCAAAGGGGTTGATGAAATATTGGCATAAGCTTAGATTATAACCATTGAAATGGTAAAAAAATAGGTTCCCAACATGTTTTTGTGAAAACATGGATTAGATCCTCATATGCTTGAAACATGCTTGAAACCATTTGATGCCATCAAGTTCATAACACTTGATATTCCTGGAGTTTCCCATGCCTCAACTGAAAACAATCTCAACACCTTGCCAACACGTTGTGAAAACTATTAAAAACTTTGTTTTTAGCTGCAAACTGGTTTCTTGGATATTCTAGAAAGGACTCCTTTATGCACAGTTTCAGTTTTTAGGTTTACCTCTAAAACACTCTTAAAACACTTGGAACTTGGAAAGCCTTCCATATGTCAAATCAACTTTCAATACAATTTAAAATACTTCAAAGAGCATTTAAGAGTTTAAAATAATCAATGTGGCAGTTAGAAATCATTTATTCTTAAAAATCTTGTAGGTGCTACGAAAATATTTTGTAGTGCACCTATAGGCACTAGAAAATATTTTCATAACCACCACTTATCTTCGATAAAATCGATCTAATTGGCTGCAAAAACTAGTTAGAAGCTTAGGGATGGTTTAATAAGCCTTTTGAAAAACCCCAAACCCTATGGTTGTTTTTTCAAAAAAAACAAAAGTATGCTTAATGACCCATACCTCTCAATTAACACTTGACCTTAGTTTTTTTTTCAACTTACAAAAAAAACATTTTATTGAAAATAAGATAGTCAACACATTTCAAATTATCTTTACCTTTCAAAGGCATAAACAAAGTGCTAACAACTGGCTCCAATGGAGATGTTGTCTCCTTGTGAGGCAGCAAAGAATTCATTGACTAGTGTTTGATCCATTGGGTTATTTCCAACCTTGAAACCTTCACACTGACCTTTGTAACTTGTACATTCTACAACTGAAAACCAAACCCATTGTACACACTGGAAATCACAAGTGCACACTATGAACTCAATATTGAATGTTGAAACTGAAGTTGAAGACTAAAAAACCAAGCTGAAACAAATGCTTGTCCCAACAAGCTTATTACAAACTACTTTCTACTATATCTTGCTGAGACATACACCAATTCAAGTGATAGAAAATTTCCATTGTAACCATCAAATCAGAGGGCTACTCAGTTGAATTCTACTCACACCTTCCTTAAGCAGCCAAAAAAAATTAAGAGATGACAACTCAAACTCCAATCTGAATCCAAATCCTATTTTAGTGAAAAAAACAAGATTTTCCTTTACTGACGATTCTATTAGTTTGGAAAAAGGGTCTTTAATATCATGAAGAAAAGCCTCTTGTTGATCAATAAAAATAAAAAGGTTGCCTTCAGTTTCATATGTTGTTACTTGTTCATTTCTTTATACTCACAATCATTTTCAAATGAAGAAACAATCAGTGGTTTATATTTCACATCATCTAGAGTAAGAAAAGGTGTTGCATGCTCTTAAACATATTTAGATGAAAAAATTGCCTTATATGTTTCAGAAAATTTTGAAACTTACCTCTCATGTCCTTCATTAGAAATGTCATTTTGATATCCAAAAGAATTAAGCAAAAAAATTTCTTGACAAGATAACATAGTTGATTGAATTTGTAGCTTATTATCCTTGTTATCCTCCTGTGCCTCTAATTGAAGTGTGTCATATACTGACTTGCTGATTTCCTCACATTTTATGTCATATATTCCTTTGTTGCTTAATATTCTTATGCATTCATTTTTAGAGATATGGTCTTCACAAAAAGTTTCTTGAAACACAAATTCATAAAATAAAAGTTTTGAATAACAATTTCATTGACTGTATTGATCTCTCTCTTTGTCAGATAAAAGTTGACAAACCTACAACATATATTCATTAATGTTAGGAGAAGGAACCATCTATATCAATATCTTGATCAGTTTCATTTTTAGCTAAGGGAGAAACTATTATCTGCTGGAAATCCACTTGAATATCTTGACAACTAGCCTCTCCTTTTTGTTGCGAATGTTGAAAAGGATTCTCATACAATGCTTCTAAAATTTCATCATCTATAAACTCCTCATCACCATAGACACTTTCTAAATGTTCAATTAAATCTTAAAAATATGCACAACAATTTTTTACCAGTAGCAAGGATGAATAAGATTTTTTGTAATTGTCATAGAAAACTGTGAAAATCTCTAAGGGAATAGAAGCTACCAGGTGCCAACTTTTGATACCATGACTTAGAATTTTCCTCCAAATATACCATGAATATTTTCATCAAATAATCCTCATGTAATTTAACCCCAAAGCTACATGCATGCATGTGAAATTCAATCAAATGAAGAGAAACATCATCCCCAGAATATGATCTCCAATCTATTCATAAAATGTGATTTGGAAAACCTGGTATATGTAAATGGTTCATCATATTATACCTTGTCATCTTGATTAATCAAGCAACTGGATCTACAATTATAATTTGTATTCATTAGACAATGGAGTCACCATTCATGTTTCAAGCTCTAGATTGTTTGACAATGGAGTCGCCAAGACAAATTGAGCATCCAATCGTGTTATCTAAATTTATGTTTTCGCTCACAAATTAGATCTCATCAATAAAAATAGTTCTAGGGAAGATAAACCTTTCGTATCCCTAGTATGGTTGCCAAGATGTTATCACTAAGAATATTTTCTTGGTTGTGACAGAAAACTCCTAAGGTAACCTTTTCAAACCAATATTGTAGATTGAAGGCTAGCCCCTTCAATCTAGAGAGGGATCTTTGTGACAACCTATCACTAAATTCTTAGCAACTGGCTATCTCTTTAAACAATGGCTAGATCTTCAATTGAGCTGTGTTGAAATAGGTTTTGGTTGGGTATGAGGCAATTAATCCATTGGGAAATGGAGTCAACAAACTAGGTTTTAGATGCAATTACCAAGACACTCGATGAATGATAAGGATGGAAAGACGCAAGGAAGATGGCAGACTTTAGACCTATACAAATGTCATTTGAGATGGCAATAGAATATAGAAATAACAATCCAGTACATCAAAGCATGAAACATGAATCCTATTAGATTTAGAAGAAAGAGTGCATATGTTTAGAATAGATGAAATAGATAAAACAATGAATTATGTCACATTATCTTTATTCAAACGTTAGAATATAAACATTTAATGGGCATCACATAGAAGGAAAATATTGTCTCTTAAAGAAACACATACAAAGAATGCCATCACAAGAATATTTATATCATTTATCACCATCTTCTGGCCTTGGCATTGTAAAAATCATATAATTTGATAAACACACAGGAAATAGACTTCTTTTACTCAGAATCCAACCCTTGATATTCATTTTACATTTAATTTATACAAGCAATACATAGATTTCAGATCAATAATTTATGGAAAGTCTCAATTACAATAATCATAAAGATGAAAAATAAATGGATATGAAAACCTCTTCACCCCTCTTTATTTTTATATTTGAAATAATCAAGGAGATAATATCTGAACCCCAAGTCAAATTGATGAGCTAGCCTTCAACTATTGAATTGTCATTTTTATAGGAAAAAGAATTTTGAAAAAAATGGAAACATTGGCCTCAAATATCCATTCTAATATCTCAAAACATGGTACATTTTAGAAACCTAAGAGATATAAATTATTATGTTACCAACAAGAACCTCTTTTAGTTTTTAAAATTTCATATCCATATGTTCAGAAATTTCATTTGAAAACATGACCAAAGCAAGAAAAAATTGAATTACAAAATATGGAAAAATAGGCCTCAAATATTCCTTTGTAATTTCCAAAACATGATAATTGGGTAAAACGGAAAGAGGTTTTATCAAATCAGCCCATTCAAAACAAAAACCTTTTTTTTTTTACTTTTAAAATTAATCACCACCGGTTCAGAATATTTGTTTGAACATAGTGACTAAAACAGGAAGGAATAGAGTATTGTCATTTCTTCTTAAACCTCTTCTCTCCTTTAGTTGGTAAAGTTGTTTCCTCTACAACTTTTGTCACTTGAAATTGCATGTCCCTAACCCTAGTTGTGCTGCCATCAAATTATTTTATGAAATCACGGCATAAACTTAGATTATAACCATTGAAACAGTGAAAAAATAGCTTCCCAAATTGAGTTTGTGAAAAATTGGATTAACTCCTCATATGCTTGAAACCATTCGATGCCATTGGTTTCATAACACTTCATATGCTTGGATTTTCCCATGCTTCAACTAACAAAATTCTCAACACCTTTCCAACGCATTGTGAAAATTGTTAAAAACTCCTTTGTTTGTTGCAAACCAATTTCTTGGGCATGTTGGAAATGACTCCTTTATGCATAGTTTTAGTTTTTAGGTTTACCTCTAAAACCCTCTTAAAATGCTTGGAAACCCTTCAATATGTCACACAACTTGCAATATAATTTAAAATACTTCAAAAATAGTGTTTAAGAGTTTAAAATCACCAATGTGGCAGTTAGAAAACCTTTATTTTTAAAAGTCTTTTAGGCGCTATGAAAATATTTCATAGCACACCTGTAGTCACTGGAAAATATTTTTGTAACCACCACTTGTCTTCAATAAAATCAATCTAGTTGGCTACAAAAATAGGAGCTTAGGAATGGTTTAACAAGCCTTTTGAAAAATCTCAAACCCTATGGTTTATTTTTCATCAAAAACTTTAAGTATGTCTAATGACCCATACCTCTCAATTAACACTTAACCTTAATTTTGTTTTTCCAACTTTCAAAATAGTCTATTGAAAATAAGACAGACAACTCTTTTTCAAACCATTTTTACCTTTTGGAGGTATAAACAAAGTGCTAAAAACACACATCCTAAGGGTTAAAAATAGGGTATCAACATCTTCGACCCTATTGTCCAAAGATCCCTCAACCCCAGGAGCCCTCCATCTCATTTCCTTACCCTAGAAGCTTAGACAGGGGGGAAGATTTAGCTTAGTGTTCTTGATCAGTGCTTCTCTTTGTACATCATGCTCATATCTAGTACCTTCTTAATCATCATGTCATAATCAAATCATATATATATATATATATAAGGATACATTATTCATCCTCCCTCTCATGGAGGAGGCAAGCACAGGCCTAAGCTTGTCTCATACGAAAACGCTGACTCAATATATGGATAGCTATTGGTCCGAGTTATATACGTGATTCTTTTCCAATCAGATCCCACTCATTATTATCATAATGTATCACTGTCATATCCATAACCTGCTCAAATAGCTCTCCTAAGAGCTTCTTCAACCTACCTCAAAGTTATCTATTCCAACAACATAATATTCAAACTTGGTCATGCTTAAAGCTTTAGACTTATCATAAAAAATATCATGGCAGATCTCATACTAAGGCAACACCCAAATGTGTTCATCTCTTAAATAATGATCCCAAACATCATTAGTATATCTATGTAATCACATATCACAGAAAGAATGTCCCAGACCAAAAATTGATCATCCCATGCAAATATCTTGAAGTGTGCTCGGTGACAACTCAATGAGTATGAAGTGGCTCAATCATGAATCAACTCAAGTTGATTTATGAAATACATATATATACAGATGGGTTTTCACATGAAACATTAATGCCAAGGCAGGTTCAATAATATCTCTTCATAACTTCTTAAAATTCAATCATAGGGTCCAAGGATTTTCATTTCCACTTTCCAAAAACTCTTCAATAGCTATAAATTTTATTTTCCAAACTTTAGAAAGTCATTCATCATGCCATGATTCATTATTTTGAACTTTAGAGGCCATTTCCCTCTTACTTTGATCATTAGAGGCTTATTACCTATCAAGAATAAACCATCAATATATAAAACCAAAATCAAAGGCATACCTTGGATCATTTTTTTGAAGTAGAGGTTATATTGGCACATCTTCCTTGCTTCACCAAATAACTATAAATGTGGACATGGGGGGCTTGATGGGAGGCTTTATTCATACAATTCTTTTTGTAAACATAAAACTTGACCAAATCAATATTGTTCAATCAAATCAACTAAGTCAGCTTATCAGATTGCAGATTAATATCAAAATCATAAAAAATCTGCCAATATCCCTCTGACAAACTTTTCAAACCAAATGTGAGGTGGAGTTCACATCCATATACCTATTTACAACAACCTTTTATTTACCAAGAATTATCCAATCTAACTTTATCAAGCCATCATTATGATCATAGCATGAATCATTTATGCCACTAAATGTGAATGGATAAATCATGGAAAAGTCATATAAGTTTCATGCATATACTAAGAATGATTCATACAAGTTCCATCCATTCATTGTGAGATTACTTCATACTAAATCACAATTGTTTGTACTTCAACCATTGTTCGAAAGACAATGATACCAATACAAAATAATTATTGAATACCAATATTAGTCACTGAAAGTTACTATGATCACATAGCATTGTCATCAAGACAAATCATCAGATATTAGGTCAAATCATTAGTCATCAAGTCAAAATCCTAATTTTTCATCTCTTTGAATTCAATCAATCCATAAAACAAAAACATATGAAGCATCATGTCAATGTTCTAAAGCAAATTTATGGACTATCAAGCATCATGTCAAAATTGTAAACATTGCTCACCTATACCAGTCAATCAAATCTTGTCAAACCCTTAAAAATTGTTATCGAATATCTTCATACACTAGCTTCAATGGTTAAATCATAATGAGATATTGATATACATATTTCGGTCACTTGCAAACACAAGTTTAGACAACACATTCACATTCTCTCTAATAGGTCAAATATTCAAACTTTTCTACTCATAGAATGTTTTGATATATGCTCCATATTTGTAGCACTATCATATTGTTGGTACATTCTTGATTTTATGCATAAGGAATTATTTTTGTGACCTACAGTCATAACCAAAACCATAGGCTTTCTTTTGTGTGGTTTAGAGGCTACAACCACACCCTTAAGCTTGTTTCCATGCGATTGGCACTTAAACTAAGGGAAACCCTCTCTTTTCAGACTAGAACTTGTTGCAAACTATTAACATCAATTATTTAGTATATTCATGTTCAGAAATCATACTTCAATAGTAAGTCATATTCTATTAAAATTATAATAGGAGTATGGATCTTATGGAGAGATTCTCCCTCTGAATGAGCGTCTCCTTCAGTCATCATTATCCAAGTCATCAAACTATCTATCATAATGCATCAGTAGAATTGTTAGATCACAAAGTCAAACTATATCGGGTTCTAACTCATACATTCATAATGTTCATAACATATGAGTAGTAGTTACTTCACCATCTCATATGAACATGACATCAAATTTTCATCAAGGGTTAGAATCATATGATTAGAGTAGCTGACAGGTGTATCATCATAATTCAAGGATCATAATCACTTCATCACAACCATAAAGTTAGGGCATCCAATTTTACCATATGTCATAATTATGAATCTTAGCATAACCTAACCATGGTCAACAAGAAGATCTTGAATGTCAATCTCATTGTTACACTTCTATCATCATGGTTATCATGATTATAACAAACAATATTAATAGTATCAAGCTACCATTTATCAAAAGCAGTGAGCTAGGCTTCTTATAAAATCCGTCATGTCTAATATGTGAGATGCTTTGCCAAATATCAATTATATCAACATATCAAAAATAAACGTTTCTAAGTAGCTTCACAGAATCAAGAAATTCATCATGTATAAAAAGTAAGATACTTGTTCAATACCAAGTGCACCATCTCATCATAAGTACCATGAATCAAACTTACTTTCATATGCATGCATGATCCATTTATGAAGGTGATAAACTCATCAAACCTTCGAGCTTACCTTTCCATCCAATATTGCATCTGAAACGTAGCATTGAAACAATATACCATGCATACCTTGTAGTATTCAAATACATGTGCACCTCCTTATTTGACATGGGAAGTTGTAGCATTTTGTCAATTTCCTTGTCATGGGAAAATGTAGCTCTTCTCTTCTTGCACTAGCCATATTTTCTTGCATCTCAGATGATCCTCAAGAAGGATCCACTTATCACATCTCATAAAGAGGTTAGAAGTATCCAAATACTCACATATACATGCATGAAGTATAAGTAATAATAAAAACAATAAACTCAAACAAGAACAGAATCACAAAGAGGTAAAATAAATCTAAAAGTACTTATCTTCAATGAGAGATGATCATCTCCCTCTTGAACTAGCCTTCAAGAGTTGTGATTGTCCATTGATCATAGCATTGATGTCAACATTTTATTCATTAACTTCAACAACAATCATGCCTAATAGAGACTATCCCATCTAGGGCTACAACAAATCTTTCACAAGTGCTTGAACATCTTCATGTTGATCATGCTAGGGTTTCCAGAGTGCATGTCTCAAATATTCTCCTTAAATCAGGGTTTCTCCCAAAACCTAACCTCATAATATCCATCAAACCCTAATAACCAAATTACCTAGAGTTTCCTTCAAACCTCAATATTCTTTTAGGTCTCTTCCATATTCTCTTGCATCCATAAAAGGTGTCTTCAGGGTAATCTTCAATGACTTTCTTAAGTCCAACTCTAATACCATGATAATTTTTCTTTAGGGATATATTGTTCTTTTCTTTGATAATTACATTTCATTATTTCCATATTAAATTCACCCATAACATCATAACATTATTCATATTTACATCATTATTCAGCATCATATGCAACTATATAGAAAGAAAAATATCATCATCAATGTAGCAGAACATAAAGGAACAATAGAAGAAAAGCATTCTTTTGATGGTGTTGGACCCGCCAACATGTCAAGGGATCTCCCCGGTAAGAAGTCCCAATTACACCTCAGACCGTTTGGTGTAGGAGTCCCAGTGATAGGTCGTACAGTAATGCCTTGACCATAATTTCGCATAAAGGCAAGTAAGATGTCCATGTTGGTAGCAAGGGTGTGACAACTACAGTAAGTCAAGGAAGGTGCATGAGAGGTTCTAACACACAGAGAGTGAGGTGAGTACGCCCCTTGGAAACTTGTAATAGTATGTGGCTTAGAAGGGAACACATGAGTGAAGATGCATCACAAGATGGAAAGAAAGATAGAGAGTAATCCAAAGTGATGTTTAAACCAACATCAAACCTGCAACAAGATTTAAACAATTGCATACAAAATATTTCATACACAAATGCATAAGTTAAATAACATACATATCTATAACAACCAAAATAGTCCAACTACAATAACAACATATGCATGAAAACATGTTGGCTCTGTTACATTAAGAAGTGTAAGTTCCATTGATACAACACATCCATGTGCAAACACTAGTTCCAATAGTAGAACATTACAGCCATAACCACTTCTAAAGAGATATACCAGCTCTACGCAGTGGAGAAGCCAAGGCGCGTTACAATACTGTCCAAGCTTTCTCTAAGATACTCCTATTGAAGCATGGCTGACCAAAATCCTATACAATGAGTTATGAGGTACTATTTATAGCAAAGGGTGGGGTGACCCTTTTGCTATAAATAGTACCTATTGTTCATCTACCCTCATGACTCTTTAACTACTCTATGCCTATTGCATTCAAATATCAACACTTGAACTTGACTTGACAAGACGTTACATTACAATGCACATGTGCCCATGTGAGACAAAATGGCTTGAGCAAGCCATGCCAGAAATCACTAACACTTGGACCGTTGTGGTGAGACCAACTCTTTGACACATTTGTGATGGTCGAAAATGATGAGTTGATGCCAATCTTGGTTGTCCATGATGGTGTCAGTGTTCTCAATGGTGACATCTTGCTAAAGCAAACGCTTGCCTTCATTGCATCTGAGTGCACTGATATGGCTCCTCTATCCAACTCATCTAATAGCATGTGCATGGTCATCCTAGTGTGATCAGACCAAAAACATGTTGATTCATTGTCTATGCTGCTCTCCAAGCATGTGTTGGTGGTCATGCACATCAACATGTCGAGGTACATGTTCAGCTCTAGTCGAACTTTCTTCTTGTCTTCGCCTCGGTGAGTGTGTCGAATGGATGGGATCATATCTGTGTGGAAAATGACATTCATGCTACTGCATTCCCTTACATGCAATCAACAACACTGCTCACCTTGTCTACTCCATGCCAGTTGTTGAGATGGATCTATAACTTGTACGAGTGTAGTTTCATCCATGAGTGCATGTTTCGCCCCTTGGTGTACTTGTTCTTACTGCAACTCATTCTCTCAACTATGCAGCTCTTGTTCTTCCTTGAGTTGTTATTTCAGCACATGCAACTCCTTCTCTATTTCGTTCTCTACCTTCATGTGATCTTCATGTTGCACTGTCACCTCATAGCCCGAGTCTCCAAAGTTGCTTTCATCACAAGTGGATCTACTTGAGCTTGCAACTTTGTTCCGGCTATGTGTTGTCAACAAAATTCCTCTTGCATTTATTGCATCTGGTATGTTGCCTTCAGCTATTGTTGATGGTGTCTCTCGCTGTGATGTTGCTACCATCATATCTTGATGTCCTTGTCTATGTACAACTCGATGTCTTCGTGGGTATGCAAGTTCATAAACACCTAATCGAATGCATCCCCAAGTGTGCTCTGAATAGTGTCTTCAACTTCACTCTCCTAGACACCATTGTACCTGTGTTGTTGAGAGGAAGATGAACACAGGCGATACCTAGAGACATGGTAACACTCCTGGCAAGAAATCTATCAGTAAAAAACCAAAATGAACTTGAGAACCAACTTGCAACATACCCGTGTGACTAATCATGAAGGTTGTGCAATTTTTGCTGGGAGGTCAAGGGACTGACTGCCAAAACTGCACAAGGCACAGTTTGAGCTGTCATTCGACTGACTAACTACTGGAAATGCGCAATGCACAGTCTATCCTAGCCTGCTGAGGATTTAAACTGCGGAATGCACAATTTCAGTCAGCAGTGACATGCAACTAGCAAACTGCATTGTGCAGTTTCTGGGGCCAACAAGACACTGCCTCCAAGACTTGTGCAATGCATG
Source organism: Pinus taeda (assembly GCA_000404065.3). Classification (NCBI taxonomy): domain Eukaryota; kingdom Viridiplantae; phylum Streptophyta; class Pinopsida; order Pinales; family Pinaceae; genus Pinus; species Pinus taeda. Next base: position 19,072 of record APFE030791682.1, read on the forward strand.
CCTCGAGGTCAATGCCTATATAGACTTGCACAATTTCTAGAGGGAATGTCGAGCCTTTGCTTCTGGAAATGCGTAGTGCTAGCCGGGCAAGGCACAGTTCGGGCCAAGGTAGCCCAGTCTAGCTGGGGGGCGACTGAAAACATGAGAAGTGTGAATGCATGATGAGATGAGTGCAAACAAGAGTGAATGATCATTCACAGAAAGAACAAGCAATGGATTCAGAAAATGGGAAAGCATGCATGTGTGTGAAGCTAGTCACCGCAACAGTGATCATTTGTGAAAAACAGTGGCATGCATGCGACAACACTGATAAGTGAAGAAAAACTGAAATGGTGCTTCTACAAGATAACATGCATCAAAACAACAACAATCTCTCACTGAAATCAAGCAGATAGAAATCACACAAAGCGAAACACAAAAGCGACACAAATGCAACACAAGACATGGAAGGCAGGCTTACCCCAAAATAGTTGAACTTAATGTGACGACGACTCCTAGATGAAATGTGGGATGTCAGAGCTGCAAAGTCGATGTGAGGAATGAGCTCTACAGCATCCAGTTCATAATTTTCGATAAAATCGAGGATGTGATGTGCATGCCACAAATCTAGGAAGAGCGACACTTGGTGGGAGGTTTCTAAAATGATCCTTGCATGCAACCTCCAGCTGCTAAAATTAGATCCCTAAATAAAGGGATGCCTTTGCATGTTGCCTTAGGAGAAGTAGCCCATGCATGAAAACTAGTTTTGCTCGATCCTAGAGGGAACCAATCAACTCGACTGCACATACAATAGTATGCTCAGCTGGGAGGAAAAAATGTGCATTTCTGGGAGGGAGTTGAGTTGGCTGCCTAGAGGGATTGTGCAATTTTTGGGTACAGTAACTGATTGCTACCAGAATTGTGCAATTTATGGGCTGAGGAGTCCTGCTAGGAGGAATTGTGCAATTTTTCCAGTGAACACTGACAGGCAAATTTGCGCAATTCTGGAGCCCAACATGCTTCCAGAAAGAATTGCACAATTTCTGGAGGGAAGCCTGGTTCCCCTCCATAATTGTGTAATTTCTTGAGGGAGATGCTCAGCCTGCAACTAGACCAAGTCTCGTGAAACATCCTGTGAGGGGGATGCAACAAGTTTTGATGGACATGTTGTCATTCTGCATGAAAATCATTGAAGCTTGTGTACTTGAAAAGGCAAGACATGCTGTTGTGAAAGGTTGGTAGGGAGGCTCCAAAATAAAGCTAAGGAAAAATTTTGGAAGGTCATTGTAGCTGCTACAACACTTGGCGACACACTGGTAGAACTCCATCTCTCTGAATGGACCTTGTTTGTGAAAATCAAGTCTAAAACCTCCTGAAGTGTTGTTCAATTCTCAATTCGTCTTGGTTTCCACACTTGCTTTATTGTAAGATGTAGCATCTTCCAAGCTCATGGTCGATTGACACACATTCCAAGCCAAGTCAACACATTTGTTTTGATTAGAGTTGAGGGGTATATTGGTGCACAAGAAATATAGTCATCAGAGTCTTAGTTTCATCTCTAGTGTTGCTCCACTGCCAATAAGCGTGGACATTACACCGGCAGAGTCACACAGGAATAAAAGCATTGCTCCACTTCTAGTGAGCATGGTCAGTACCCCGACAGTGTTAGTTCTATCACCTCCCTGTGCGATAAGCCTTTCTCTTATTTTCCTTATTCATTTTTTTTCATTTTTCACTTTTCATAATTGTGCATAGCACTTATTCATTTCAGAGGCGGAAGAGGGATCCCGACTTATTGAGAGTAGAATAGGTTGTTCCTTCAGAGAAGTAGTTAATTATATACCTCTGACGTGCATAATAAGGTTTTCCCCCTCACCTTACTCTACTTGACTGAGATGACAAGGGTTAACCCAAAAACAACCAACTAGAGTAGGTGACACTAGTAAGCACACAAGCATTGTGTTTTCACCAAGGTTCATTTCAAACAGTACGTATTTTCCATCGACGTATCATGGACTAAAAGTAACAAATTCTTCATACAGAGGCTAGATTACAGATAACCAAGTAGTGATAGCTTCACAAGGCCTCTTGTATTTTACCCAACTTGTTTCGAGAGTCATTCATGGTTTCATGTGAAAATAACCTACGAAAAGAACAAGAAAAAAAACAACAAAGCAAAGCAGACACAGAAGTAAATGCAAAAGAAAAGTGAGTAGGCAAACAAGCAAGCAAACAAACAAGCAAACAAAGAAAGAAAGAAAACAAGCATGCAAGTAAGAAAACTAAAAGAAAAAACTACTCCTACTCCTAACCTAACGGTGCATGGGCTTAATCACGTGAAGTGATGTTTCCAATGCAGACATCGGCGCATTGGTTGACCCATGTTGGTGAAGGATTGGTCCACGAGCAACCTAGTTATGCGAACCAACAAATGTGAAAGATACAACAGTGAAACCAAACATACTCTGAGCTTATAAGTGTCCACATAACAAAAATGAGTGAAAGTGCATGACATGCACGCTATGGACTTGCCATGGTGTTGTGGTACACTGCGTGCAGATGTTGAGTGTATGCATTCCCTTGACCATGACATGCAATAAAATGTGAGAAACGTAGACCACTTACATTGCTCAAGTGTTCTTTCTATGTAAGATTCCTCTAATGCATGAGCGATGGGATCGTGTAGTTCGAGTGCAGAAATTGAATTTGAGTGTTGGATTGTTCTTTAGTGCATACAAATTGTTGGCATTATGGCTAAAGTGTTGTCCTTGATGGCAACCCATTCAGGTGATGGATCACTGAACAACAGGACAGTAGCAGAGATTGATGATCAGCTCTCAAATATTGAAGAAAATAAGGAGTACGCAGGCACACCGTACAAAAGGTGCGGACACGTAGGCATGTCTTATATAAAGTGTGTACATACCCGCAGGTTACCCATTCATGGGGTGCGTACCCTAGTGCACACACTTCAAGATAGTAAAGCGCGCACACGTGGGGTTCCTTATGTTTTACCCTTGGTATTTAGTCGACGGTATTGTGTTATCATGGTTTTGGCCCGTGGTATTGTTTTATTTTATTATTATTATTGAGCCCCATGATCCTTGATTTGAGGAAGAGCTTGCCTATTTAAAGCAAAGGAGATCATTTGGCTTAGGCAGGCTTTTGGGTTGAATATCTTAAGAAGCTAGATCTGAAATTCTAGTGACGGGTTATGAGAGATAGCTAGATCTAAATCAAGGAGAAACATGAGAACTACAAGTCAGATCTACTAATGGGATGATATCTCCTCGGCGCATGTTCAGATCTGTAGATCTGACAGTCTAGGTTATTCTTGAAGTCTCGAAATTATCTATACCCGGAGGTACGCAGGTCCAGTGAAAGAAAAGTGCGGAGATACGCAGGCACAAAAGCATTGCAGGTGCGCAGATACGCAAGACCAGAAGCACTGCAGATGTGGAGGGGCGCAGGCAGTTCATTGGACACAGAGCGCACGTACGCAGGAAGTCTATGAGGCACAGTGCGCACGTACGCAGGGAAGCAGTTGGAAACAGTGCGTACTTATACGCAACTGTTATATGGGTGAAGCTGTGTACTTCTCTTGAAGTCTATTTAGTTGTACATGTTTATCATTGCTGTGATCTGGGTTTTGAAGTAATGTCTAATGTCTGATATCATGTTCTGATAACAGCAGTCTGAGAAGTGATTGATTATATCTTTATGTGATCTGATGAACTAGATCTGATTGATGACTCTCATTGTATATGTATTG
>APFE030791684.1:10341-33963 GCA_000404065.3 Pinus taeda
GCCCCTATACTACTAGTGTGACCCCTTATTGTTATTAGTACAACCCACTTATTATATTGATGTACCCATGTAGTGCCCGTATTGTTACTATTGTGCCCCATAGAAGCCCACTATTGTTAATATTGTGCCCTTACATTATTATTGTTATGTAGGCTCTGATTATGTTATGACCCCTTAGACTCTTATATATAGAGAGGAGGTCTTTTCATTTGAATCATCCAAGAATTATTCATTTATGTAATGTAAAGGAGGTTGCCCCCTCGAATAGGCTGAATTCTAAGGCATTGATCTATCTTTTCTTGAGCTGGTTTCATAACGTTCCCCTCTTCTTCTTCTCTTATATTCATTTATATTCTATATTTAATTATTTTACTTTCCTTATTCCTTATTTTACTTTAGTATTTTTTATTGATTTCATTATCTTTTATATTTTAACTAACATTTAATAATTGTAAAATTACACTTGTAGACACTAAATATTACAACCATTGTCTTGTTCATATCCATTTTAGATCTAAATTCTCCATTGACAGGATTTATGCTTTGTAAAATCCTAGATGAAACTAATACAGATCAACATAAATTTTATCTACTTCTCTTATTCATGGTTTTAATTCTTGTTCCTAGCTATATATCTCACTTTAAATTCGATTTATTGGTTCATGTTCTTCTAGGTTATAGATGTATTCTCACTAGCTCTCACTCTAGATTAATATCTAGACTCAAATTCTTCAGCCAAAATCACTCTGGTCTTCATTATGTAAGTCCCTTGTATTCTTATACTTGGAGATGGACTCTCCTAATATCTAATGAAATAAACTTTGGAGTTACTAATATAATTAAAAACAAATGATATCATATAAAAAAATCAACAAAATAAATTGTGGTGTTCTCTCTTTTGTAATGATAAATTACTTCTCGACATAAAAGTAATTTATAGTATTACATTTGCTTGCACAAAATTCCATGTTTACATTAATACCAATCAAATGACAATGTCATTAATTATCAAATCTAACAATTGCTTCACTAATTGTCTACTAATATGTAAGATGGATCATTGGTTGGTGAGTCATTCTTCAACTAAATTGTAATGAAAGATGCATCAAGCCATTCTTAACACCCCCTCTACTCTCTTTCCATCGGACAACTATTTCCTTTGTTGTGATGCTCACCACTTAGACTATCACAAGTATACAAATATGTTTTTTCACCTTAGGTTACCAAGTGAGAGATTTGTTCATCAAATTTACACTTCACTCTCTACACCCTTCTTTTGGTTGGGTCAATGTTGGGATGAAGGTATAGATGTAGTTACCAACATTTTTCTTCCCAATGTCCTTTGAAGTTGTACCTGTGGCAAAAGTTCTAAGCACCACTCTATGGATTTCTTGACATTTTCTTTTCTCCTTATGCCTCAATTAATTTTTTTTGTTTAAAGAAGTCTTGTTTGTAGAATTGAGGCTTCTGTGATCAGTCATATTTATAAGAAGAGCTTCAGCGTAAATCACATTTATAAGAAGAGCTTCAGCGTAAATCACATGAAAAAGACTTTTGTCGACGCGTTTCGAACCAACCAGTGTGGTTCATCGTCATGACAAGTTGAAGAATCATATCTGGCATAGCATGTTAAATAGACTGTGTAGAGACTCCAACGGCTACATAACGGCTAATTGACAGCTACTTTGGACTTTATGGTTAAGTTAAACTTATATTAATAAAAATATTATTTTTATTTTATAAGGTTATTAAAATTGTATAAATAAAATAAAAATGGATTTATTTAATAATATCCATTTATAGTCAAATTAATAAAGGTAATTGGTTGTTAGGATAGAAGAAAATATATAATTTTAATGGTAAGTTTCAAGCTTTAAGTTACCCATTTGTTAATTAATTTACTAAATATGTTTGTTAAGGTAAAATTAGAGAGTAAATAATCTTGAAGGCGGAATTAAAAGCTAAGTTCATTTGTATTTGAATTTATTAATTAATAATAATATAAATATCAATGAAAATATAGTTTATAGTTTATTGAAAGTGCCTTATTTCTCCCAATAAGGTTACACATGATGGCCTTTCTTCCCAAAAAAAAATGATACCATATCTATTTACTAATATATGGTAGTGGTATCTCCTTTGTGGTATCTCCTTTACTATTAGAAAAGGGAAAAATGAGGAATGTCTTACTTGATGCATACCTCCTTTCCTCGTTGTTGCTCTAGTTGATATGCATGTTGCTTCCTCTATGTGTTGGCCTTGCGTTCCTTTTTCATTATCGCAAGGTAGGAACACAGGTATTTGTCGGTGTCTTTCTCCCTTCGAAGGTATATTTATTTTTATGTCTTTAATGCTCTATTCTCAAAATCCAATTGAATGAAAAACCCTCTAAATTTTTTATGCATAAATTCTATTCATGGACAACTTTATCTTTAATGCAACTCCTTTCTACATGAATATTAAACTGAAATAAATATTCCACATGAATATTAAAAAACTGAAATAAATATTCCAAGGTGGTTGACGCTGAGATGCTACCATGGTTCTATGCTGGATTATAATGCCTTTATTCCAAGAAATATTCCAAGGTGATTGACGCTGAGATGCTACCATGGTTCTATGCTGGATCATAATGCCTTTATTCCAAGCTAATTACTTCGCGTAAACCACATATTGTAAACTACAATTAAAAAAATGAAAATATCAATGAGAATGTAAGTATTCTACATTTAATGTGAGCAACGATATTCATATATGAAATATCGAAGATTCTTGTCTTTTATAGATTCAAAAGAGATATTCTCTACCAATATATGGCCAACGTTTCTCACTTCAACCTAACAACATAACATCCCGAGTGCAATCCAACTTGGAATATAGTATTTACCATTGAAATATGTGACCTAATTAATCTAGGTCTATTTAGAAGTGAGACGCTCTAGTGTAGAGATAGAACCGTGGAACCAATTGCCTTCTCATTTAAAAAAAAAATTGAAATTAAAATTTTCGACAAATATGTGGGAGAACAATACTATACTCAATGAAAGGTTTAATAAATTATAAGAAATTTGATTTCACAATTAAAGATTTCATGTGTATAGGATTTTCAACGAAAGGTTTAATAAATTATAAGAAATTTAATTTCACGATTAAAGATTTCATCTGTATAGGATTTTTGACAAATATGAGGGAGAATAATACTATACTCAATGAAAGGTTTAACCAATTATAAGAAATTTGATTTCACAATTAAATATTTCATATGTATAGGTTCAAGTTATTTTTAGGCTTAAATACTTAATAATTTTCATATGTATTTATGTTGTCTTTTTATATAAAAGAATTTCATATTATTTTTTTTGTATGTATTTCGCTTTACATTTTTGAGGATTAGTTCAATTGATTAAGTCTATGTCATTAAATTACTTTTTTTCTATTGAGACATCATGGATTCAATTTTCTTTACACTATTTTAGGTAGATAGGTGATAAAATACGATGTTCTTTTAATTAAATGGCTCTCCAAGTGAGATACTTAGAGAGTGCCCAAGCACTTTACACATACACGCTATTTTTCTATATGGAGAACAACCTAGTACATATAGGCTTTCACACAATGAGGTGGTTTGAACCACTCCCTGAATATTAGGATCTGAGATGTAAAGTTAGACTCTCAATCCTATCATCATCATAACAGCAAACTAAGTTTGGCTTTTTCCATTAGTTCTAACGCTCCCCCTTAATGGAGAAAGGGTACTAAACAATAACATACACCTGCTAGTCTAGTCTCAGCTACGCTTACAATTAAAAAGATGAAAACAACTTGATAATAGAGGTTTTCATTTTAGTCTTCTTTCTTGAGAGTCCATGCTTGTTCATTTGTGGATGAGACTTCATCCTCACTTTCTTTGCCATCAGGTAGCATTGCATATTCACCTCATTTCTTCCCCTGTGAACGAAAAATTGAATTCTTATTCTTGCCCTTTTCAGAATTATGGCAGGTTGTATAGGAGAATTTTCCTTCTCAGTATTTCCAATGTCAACCATCTGAATGCCAACGATGATGTCCTCACCATTCATTACTCCAACTGCTGTGTTGATTTCATAAAGACAAGGTGTTTCAAGCCATGCTTCAACAAATTTCAATTCTTCTTCAAACCTTGTTACTTTTTCCTTGTTTTCGTTGGTATCATTTGCACACACAGAAATATTAATGAGATCATCAGAATTTAAATTCTCTCCCCCTTTTTCTTCTTCTGCCAAATCTTTGCAATCAACATCATGTGGCTTGTTCAATTGATCTTCAAAAATATGTTCCTCTTTACATCCTTCCTGAAAAACACCTCGTGATTCTTCATTCTCACAATGTTGCAGAACATATAGTATCTCCTGATAATCATGGTCATTTATAAAACCACTATACCTTATGAACAAAATATCCTCAGGGTCAAATATGTCTAAAAGTGTAGCCATATTGGAAAGGTCCATCTTATCTTGCTTCGAGATTTCTTTTCGACTCCACACAGTGCTCAAGCTCCAACAACCCCATTACCACGCAAGCGGGAAACTTCTCCCTTTGGCAACTCCTCAACTGTATAACCTTGTAGACTGTAGCTTCTATGCCACGCATGTCTTATTTCCCTTGGCTCTAGCGATGAGCAACTAAGCTACCTCTCACAAGTTGGAAACACTACCAGTATCTAATTATGATGCACATATTTCTGAAGATAGGTTCAAATCAACAAAAAAAATAAAAATTCTCATTTTCTGTGGCATATAATAATTTAGAAGGAAATTTCTAAATTGTTTTTCAGATATCCACGACCTACACCTTTTTCTTAGGTCACACAGATTTTTGTTGATGACAATTTAAAAAATTATGTATGGCCCAGAGATCTCACCATTCGAATTCAAATGTGGAGTCTACATGACAATTAGATTGGAAATATGACGACCAAGCGTACACTCCCCATAATGATGTGAGTGAGATATTATTAAAGCAAACAATCAATGAATCGAATATGACTATCAATAGAAATTGGACAGATAGGTGGCCAGGATGTAGATGATTGTCAATTTAGTTTCACTTTTATTTTTTTCACATGCCTCATCTACCAGATCAATTGTCTTATCCGGAAAACAACTCCAGGCTGCTTTCACCTCCACTACTGGCTCCTTCAATTCTGCGTAGACTCCACCACGCAGGCAACATGCAACAGATCCAGAAGAAGCAGCACCTCTCTCAACCCATTGCGCGCAGATCCAATCTATGTTGTTGCCGATCTCTTCCACGCAGCCTTCGAAAGGCCTCAACCCTTTGCTCGAGCTCCACGTTCACCAGCTCCTTTGCACTCCAGTGGCTATGCTAACGATACTTGAGCCACAATACTTAAATTCTTCTCCACATGCAGGAACTTTCCTAAATTACACATACAACTTCAATGACTAGTCATGTCACATATCTGTGATTTGATATGTTCTAACACTCCAACAACACCTCACGAGGCTCAACTCTAACTTCATGCTGTAGCCTCCCTTCACTGATTTATTTGACATGGGTTCTCCACCCCTAGAGCAACATACAACTCTACACGTAGTCGTCCATGCTTGCACGACCTCTCAGCAACCATACCAACATGATTGCCTCACCAAACTTACCGACGACACAACTTCACGATTCTTTCTTCAACAAAATGCAGCCAACAATTTAACTCATCCATGCGACTAGTGTCTAAAACCTTATTACACAATCTTTGTGATTAATCACCTCGGGCTCACAACTAGTCGCAAAAGTACACCCAATTCCTATGACAATTTGTCGCTGAGGTGCACCAAAATTGTGCAACAATGCCGCAAATTAAAAGTGCGCGAAGTGTACAAGAGGTTTGTCACAGCTACTCCTTTCGACTCCTTGCGACGATTGCACAATTACTCGTCAGTGCCATAGTGATGATGTCAACTCAGCGTACAGGCCTCTCCTTCCTGCAGCTCTGATACCATGATAAAATGATGTTCTTTTAATTAAATGGTTCTCCAAGTGAGATACCTGGAGAGTACGCAAGCACTTCACATCTACACGATGTCTTTCTATGTGGAGAACAACCTAGTACATATAGGCTTTCACACAATGAGGTGGTTTGAACCACTCCCTAAATATTAAGATCTGAGATCTAAAGTTAGACTCTCAATCTATCATCACCATAATAGTAAACTAAGTTTGGCTTTCTCCATTAATTCTAACAATAAGAAGTGATCATTTGAGGTGGACCTTCCTACTATAAATATTTCATGGATGTAACAACCACCAATCCCCACAAAATGTGAACCTCATAGAAAAAAAGACGAAAGAAAAAATATTCCACTTTGTGCACATATTAAGATATTTTATTAAGACATAATGAATAACACAATTATAATGATGTCAAAAGGATTAGACCAGTGAATACAACTATAGGATACAATGGATAAGGTGATGATTTCAAAAGTGTATAAGAGATAAGAATATTGAAAATAATTTGAAAGCATTTGAAGCATGGTAAGATGAAATTGATTTGGGGTAGAGAGTTCATCCCTTGCAAAAAGCTACTTATGACATAGTTAAAAGGCTGCAAACAACAATAGCTAAAGGAAACAAAAATCCATGCATTTTACTATTGTGACCAACAACAACTAAATATGTGATACACAGGCCCATTTTCAAGGGTTCGACATCAAGAAAACATAATAAACATTGTGCAGTAGGACTATTGGTGAGCATGACCAAGCTATTTGGGACAAAATCGAAAAACGTCCATGTAATCACCCACTTCTCCCAAGAGACCATCAAACCAGTCCCTCTAGACATCCATTGAAAGAATGCACTCACCAGCAAAATACATTGCATAGAAGACAGTGAAAAACCCAAACCATAATCGAGACATTTTAAGAGGGATAACCTGAGTATCCATAGAAAACAATTTACCACAAGTACCATTTCTGATGTTGCTGTGAGACATATGTTCTCCCAAGAGGCAAGTGTTCAACACCAACTAAGCCAATAGAACTATGATGCACCATGTCCCCTTCAAAAAGGGACAACCTTGATGACCCCTTTGACATCACTAGAGCAAAACCAACAAAGCAACAACAAAAAACATAGGATGCCAAAAGCTAATCTTGTTCTGAAGGGATGTCAACCTAGTCCTATCCACTATCCACAAGAGAGTCACTTGGATCCCCAAGATGATCAGTCAAGTAGCATAATATGAAACCAAAAGGGTCTCCAACCTCGACGGTTTGGAATTAACATTATTAATACATAATCAAATATTTCTTAGCATTCATTTAAAATATTTTTCTACCTACTTTTCCTTAAAACTTGAGTTGTAACAATGTATCCATTTGTTGGTGCAATGAGAGAGAGTACAAAAAATGCAGCATTTTCCTTTGGAATCCCCAAGGGTCTAGGACCCTATTCATTTCAACAACTAACTCCAAAAGCTGAATGTCATAATGATATAGATGATCTTCAGTTTCTTTGGCCTCCCAAAGCATAATTTCCCTTCTAACTTGAGGAGGTACACCATCAAAAAAGGTTCCCACTAAATCAAACACAAAAGGCCTAGTTTGCTTAACTCCCACATTTCCACAACCACCCCTTCTGCTAGGCATTCTTTGGCAAGGGGACATTGTGAAAGGAAAACAAGAAACACAATTGCAAAATCCATGTTGAGTAAAAACTAAGGTTGGGAAGACAACAAACCCTTACAATATAGATCACAAAACCACTATATTGTCTCCCAACACCACTCCCAAGGACCAAGCATGAGAAAATAAGCTAATTCAAGGCATACCAAAAATATATATTCACATAATCCACATAAAAAAAGAAAATCATGATAAAAGCATGAACCCAACCCAAATACAAAAGAAAAACATAGTTCTACCCCTATGACATAAATGGTCACATGATAGGAAAAGGGGCCCGAAAGCATAGTGTATGCAAACCAAAGAAGACGAAGGAAGACTCTATAAAAGTGAACCAAATTGACATGCAAGGAAATGAAATGGACGCCACTATTTCAAGAACTATACAACAAGTAATTCAGGCTCAAAGAAACAGAAAGACAACCCCGTCACAGTCCAAGGAAATCAAACAACAAGTTATGCCAAATCCTACTTGGAGAAAATATAAAGACAAATTGAACAAGGCCCCAATTATCAATTACAAAAAACAAGAGTTGAATCACTAGACATAATACTTGTCCATAATTTCGGAGCACCTCCAGAACACACCAAGGTGAAGAACTTGACTCAAAAGCTTGAAGGACTCAAAAGAAAATTATTTGAATGATTGAAACAAATGTTAGGAGATTGAATAAATTGATTAATGGTAATCTTAATAAGATTGATAAAATGTATGGTGGACTGCAAGCTTGAGAGTGCGCAGCTAGGGTTATAGAGTGGCACTAAGTTTTCTCCCTATGGAGTGTAGTAGAGGAGGGAGCTCCACTACCTCCTACAAGGAAGCGGTTGCTAGTAGAGGCAAGTCACCACTGGGTAATGTCATAGGTTCTAGTGAAGAGGGGGAAAAAATAATGAAAAGGAGTCAGATGGGGCCAGGTCCAAGGAAAACAACAGCACAAAGGACAAAGAGGATGAAGACAAAAACCAGGGGACAAGAGACAAATATCAAAAGGGACTGTGCAGACCCAAAGCAGAGATTACTTCTAGAGTAGTGTTGAATGATCCTACTCTGCAGGTGCAGAGGGAACATATGGTGACTTATGCCATAATCTACAAATTCATGGGAATTTGGCCCTCTGAAAAGGCATTACATACATGGATCAAATACCACTAGAAACCCAAAGGTAGTATTGATCTCCATCTGGGGTCAAAGGGTTTTTTACCCTGGTTTTTACTAACATTGAAGATAAATACAAAATATTTGAAGGAGGAACCTACTTTTTTGCAGCAGCGAGCCTCTATATGAGGCTGTGGATAATGAACTTTGTTCCAGAAAATGAGACATCCACCTCGGTTCCTATTTGGGTAAGGTTCTATTCCCCACCTCTCGATTACTAGCAAAATGTTTCGCTTGTTGCCATTGGCAATAAACTAGGTCGTTTTGTTAAAGCTTCAGAAGCCATAAGATGGGGTAAATATACTTCCTATGCTAGGATTTGTGTAGAAATGGATCTATCAGGCGCTCTTCCGGATGAAATAATATTGAAAGTCTTTGATGAGGAATGGGTCCAAATGGTGGATTATGAGCATATCCTGTTCAAATGTCGTAGTTGCCACGAACACGGTCACTTGATTAGAGACTATCCTCTTAGTAAAGTAGACAACAAAGGAAAACCTAATATAGTGAAGGATACTGAAAAATTTCAAAAAGTGGATATAAAGGAAAAGGTGGTAGAAAGGGATCAAAGCAATAGTGCAACGAGGGGCAAAAGATCAACTTGAATAGGTTTCAAGTACTGGAAGAAAATGAAGAAATGACAAGTGTCGATCAAACAATGGAGGAAGGCCCTAAGGAAAAGGAGAAGGGGGAAAACTACAACATAACACAAGAGATTTGTAATAGGAAAGAAAATATGATTAGCGAGACTAAATCAGAAATGGATATGGAAATGGCCTAAATTGAAAGAGATTTGGAGGACCATGAACTACAGAAAATTTAAGAAAAGGAACACCTAGATCTGGAAGGGTTCTTGATGCAGGAACCACGGGAGGGGTAGACTCACTACCTCAAGAGGATTGCAACAGAATACAACAATTGTTTTCATGGAAGACTCAAGAAAGAGGATTAGAAATAGGAATAACTACTGACAAGCTGGAAAACAAAGGAGTGAAAACAATGAAACCAACCCCAGGACTAGCTCCTAGAAATGCTGGTAAGAAGAGAGGCCAGAAAAAGCAAAAGGAACTTTTGATGTAGTGTGGAAAGTTAATGATAGATTCGGGTAAGATGAAAGACCTAACTAGCTACTCCTTTACAAGTCTTTAATATGAAATTTACATCTTGGATATCAGAGGTCTAGGAAGTAAAAGAAAACAAAGATTGCTTAGTTATAGAATGAAAAAAGATATGTCAGATATGATTTTCATCCAAGAAACAAAATGTTCCATTCAGAAAATAAGACTCATACACAACAAATGACACTTTAGACATGAGTTTCTAGAGGTTAAAGCTGAGAACACAGCAGGGGGTATTCTCACTCTTTGGAAACCCCAAAGGATCAGCATTATGGATGTAGAGCCATCAAGAAATTATCGATCAGTAGTCATTCAACCAGTTGGGGTTTCGGAAACATTCCTAGTCACAAATGTTTACGGTCCTCAAAAATTAGAGGAAAAACTCAAATTGTTAGAAGCCCTTATTGACCTAAGGAGCAGACAAGCTGGAATGCCTTGGATCATGGGAAGAGATTTTAATATGATCAAATCTCTCTCAGAAAAAAAGGAGGTACCAGAGTGCTCAAGAAAGGCTCCTTAGTGTTACAATCATTTATAGACAATATGAATTTGGTTGACTCAGAGTCAAGCAATGGCCCTTTTACATGGAACAATAAAAGAGGAGGTGAGGTGATGGTAGCATTTAAGTTAGATAGGTTCATGATATCAGAGGAATTGATGCTTCTAAATAGAGAAATCATAGCTCGAGTGCTTCCTTTTGGAGGTTGAGATCATTGGTTGATTCAATTGGAAATCAAGAGTATATATTCTTCGAGGAATAGACCCTTCAGATTCGAAAATATCTGGCTCAACCACCTGGATTTCATTACTAACATTGAAAAATGGTGGTCTGAAGACTTTCCATTCCAAGGATCTAAGATGTACCTCCTTCATAAAAGACTAAAGCACATTAAGTTCAGACTTAAGGAATGGAATCAAAAGGATTTCGGTAACATATTTGAGGAAAAACAATCAATGGAAATCAAAATTCTAGAACTCAACTAGGCTGTGATAAAAGATGGATTTGATAAAGCCAAAAGTGAGCAGGCTAATAAATACCATCTAGTTTGGGGAAATTTATGCAAACAAGAAGAAATATTTTGGAGACAAAGATCCAGAATTCAATGGCTCAAGGAAGGAGAGCGGAACACCAGATTTTTTCATAGATCCATAATGGCTAATAGAGCTCACAATAGAATCTCCATGATTAAGGATGAGGAAGGGGAAATTCAGACCACTCATAATAAAGATATTGAAGCTGTGCTTGTCCAACATTTCCGAAACTTCACATGGGAAATCACTCCAGACAGGGATCAGTCCATCAGGGGAATCACAAGGCATATCCCTAAATTGGTGTCCGGAGAGGACAATTTTAACCTCAATAGACCAGTTGATGAAGAGGAGGTCAGCGAGGTTCTCAAGGACATGCAGAATGGCAAAGAACCACGCCTAGATGGTTTCAATGTGGATTTTTTCAAAGCTTGTTGGCATATTGTCAAAGAGGACATTTTGAATGTGGTAGAGGATTCCAGGAGCAGCAAAACTATCCTGAAAGCTCTCAACACCTCCTTCATCTCCCTTATTCCCAAACAAGACTCGGCTCAAACTGCAGACAAGTACAGACCTATTTCCTTATGTAATGTGGTTTATAAGATAATATCCAAAGTAGTGGCTAATAAACTCAAACCTCTCCTTTCCTCACAAGTGTCTGAAGAATAATCAGGTTATGTGGAGGGAAGACAGATTCTAGACAACATTATTCAAGCACATGAGGTGGTGCACGTGCTAACCAACAAAAAACAAGAGGAGATGATCATGCAATTGGATATTTCCAAAGCATATGACAAGGTGAATTGGAATTAACTCAAGAAGGTTCTCTTTGCCTTTGGGTTCAACGACAACTGGGTCAGACGGGTCATGGCACTGGTAACCTCTTCCAGATTTTCCATTCTAGTTAATGGCTCTCCCTTATAAATCTTCAATCCTTCTTGAGGCCTCAGGCAAGGAGACCCTCTCTCTCCCTTCCTCTTCATTCTCATGATGGAAGGGCTCGGGTGTTCCATTAAGCAGGCCAAGGTTATGGGTAAAATCAAAGGTCTTCATGTTTCTGAGAATGGTTCTATGCTGACTCATCAACAATTTGTTGGTGACACCTTACTACAAGGAATTCCAATAGTCAAAGAGGCTTTGGCCTACAAGAAGATACTTAAAGATTTTTCCCTGGCTAGAGGTATGGAAGTCAATCTCTATAAATCAAAAATCTTCTTCTTAAACACTAACATTGCTATCCAAAGAAACATCTCAAAAATTCTTGGCTTCCAAGGAGATTCCCTTCCCTCTAAATATTTAGGAACCCCTCTTACTGCCAAACCCATGCACAAGAGTATTTGGGAACCGATGCTTAACAAATTGCAGGGTAGAGTAAAAAATTGGACTTTCCGTGCCTTGAACTTGGCCGACAGGTTAGTTTTGACAAAGGTTGTTTTGCAATCCATCCCGGTTTTCATGTTATTAGCTCTCCGAGCTCCCAAAGGTGTCTTAGAGAAAATCAGAGACATACAAAGAGATTTCTTATGGGGAAAGGAGGAAACTAGAAAGAAATGGGCCTTGGTTTCTTGGGAAAAAATATGCAAACCCAAAAGTCATGGGGGTCTTGGCTTGGACGATCAAGAAATTCTTTGTAAAGCTCTAGGAGCCAAACTCTGGTGGAGATGGGTGCAGGAGCCAAAAGCTCAATGGGCTAGGATATGGAAAGAGAAATATGTCAGCTCTTGGCAGACTAATGATCTCATAAGAATGTTTGGAATTATAAAAGGCTCCCACATATGGAGCAGAGCCTAGGATAACAAAATCCTAGTGCAAAAGAACAGTTTCTGGGAAATTAGAGCAGGAGATCTTGCTCTTTTTTGGGAGGACAAATGGCAGCAAGAACCAACGTTGTTAACAGAGAATTTGTAAGCCTCAAGCAGGAAACAGATGCCCAAGGGTTAATCAGAGTTAAGGATTTTTGGGAGCTTTGTCATACCTCCGAAAAGTGGGGAAGCTGGAGAAACATTGAATGCAGAGAGGACAACCCCCTAAAAATCAAAACAAAGGCTCTTAGGGACTTCCTCAAGCAAAATATGATCTTAATAAGAGAGGGGCAGGATCAATTGAGATGGGGTAATAACAAGAGAGGAGCCTTTAATCTCAAGGAAGCAAAAGGTTTTCAACCTGGGCTAGCTCCTAGTGTTCCAGATAAGACCTGGATGCATCTCTGGAGGCAGCAAGGTTGGATGAAGGTCAAGCTTTTTATGTGGTTGGTTCATCACAATAAAATATTGACTTGGGACAACATCAGGAGAAGAGGAACTATGGGGCCTTCTAGGTGCCAGCTCTGTGAGGAGCAAGAGGAGACAATGGAACATATTCTCAATTGTTGCTCATACACAACCTGGCTGTGGGATTCATTCTCTTTAATTTTCCACCAGTTTGATAGAGACAGAGGAATTATCACAAATACCCTAAACCACTGGAGAAGAAACTTCATGGAGAATGAATTCCTAAATTTGGCCTGGGCCTTCACACCCTGCTTTATTATCTGGAATGTTTGGAAAGAAAGATATAAAAGAATTTTCAAGAACGGAGAGTCTTCAGCACAACATCTACTTGATCTTATCTTGAAACAGCTCAGAGAGACAGTGAGCTCTTCTGTTCACAATATCCCCACGAATCCCCCCTCAGATGAAAAGCGGAGAATTCTTAGGCAACTGGGATTGCAAGGGATAACTCCTCAAGGTATAAATAGAAGGGATAAAACCATGGTTATAGAGAAGGACTACTCGCAACCTTCAACGAAAGGCTTTCTGAAATATAATATTAATGGTGCCCCCAAAGGCAATTTTGGAAGTGCTGGTTATGGAGGAGTTTTAAGGGATGATGAGGGCAATATTATCTTTATCTTCCACTGTCATTTAGGTAGAGCTACCAATAACATGGCGGAAGTGATGGCTCTGGAGCAATGTCTAGAGTTTCTATCACAGAACCATCGTTCAAATATCATTGTAGAAGCGGACTCTAAGATAACCATCAATCCTGTGAAAAGAATCAGCGGTGGTTTTCTGCTGGAGAGAGTCTTGAAGCATTGGAAACTTATCCAGGTTTATCAAAGAATCCAACTGCATCTACAGGGCCTTCGAACCATAAGTTTCAACCATTTCAACGTAATGCCTAAGCTTCCGGACTTACTAGCCAATTAAGGTGTGTGCAATGCAAAATGTGGGATGGCTAAAAGGTGGCAAGAAATTCCTCCAAGTTGTCTAAAGGCTATCTGCGAGGATTAAGCTGTTGAGGACAGGGAGGTTTTCCAAATTTGGGCTAGGTTGAGTAACACGAATTGAAGTCGACGGAGTGTACAACCTTAGCTCAGCGGGATGAGATAGGAAGGTTGAAGAGTCAAGTTAGGTCTCACCTTCTCCTAGAGCATTTCGACCAGTATCCCCCGGGTTTTTTGGTTGGCACCCTACGGATTCAACTCCCAAATTAACTGGGGATTGGTTTTAGGTTTCACGATACGAATAGGCAAATTGGGCAGATAATGGTATACAATAGTTGGCTTCCTCTTTCCGCTTTCGAGCTAGTATTCCTGGCAATTGGCTGGTTTCCAATGATCGCACATCTGTAAAGTGGAAAGTGGTTTTGCATTTTTGGGAGCGATCCCATAGGGTGCACAACACGTGGCATGGTGGCAGCTATGGATACCGCCCTTCATCGCTCATTAATTTTTGGTTGGATTCGGCGCAGCGATATTGCTCTTGGCCATAGGATCCGGCAACTTCGTTGGATGGTTGGGATGGTTTGCGCTGTTTAGTGGGGCCCGTCGGGCCATCTCTCATTTTTACGGATGACCCGTCTTGTCCTTTCCTTCCTTTGTATTCATTGGGAGGTCTGGTATGACTGCTTTGATCGGCTTGTTGTTGTCCTTCTGGGTTTTTCCATGTGTTTTGGGCTTTCAAGTGTTAGTTGGAGGGTCTTTGTCCTTGGCAAGATTACCTGATCTAAATTGACAGGTTTTTGTACACTTTGTAACTTTTCTTTTGGATTAATGAAATAGAAGAATCAGCTCTTGCTTCAAAAAAAATTGGATGTATCACTGACACTAACATTTTAATCTCTATATTGATGTAATCACGATTTTTTTATGAATAGAGAAGAAGGAAAGCGATCCTGCAGTAACATACGTTTAAGTTGTTTACTGTGTCAATCTCGTTACTGTTTATGGTTCGTTTTCAGTTTTGATGTGAACACTACTCTAATCCTTTAGGCATGGGGATTGAGAAGAAGCCTCACATACCAAAAGAAATACATTAACCGCTTAATGCCGCTGGAAGAATTGATCGATTATTCAGTTCTGATAAAAACCATGGCGAGAAATTTCCCCTATGTTTAAAGACATCACGAGCGTTATGGTATAAAGTATAGCGGTGTGTCTGTATGGTAAAATTTGATTCTGCATTCTCGCAGATTTATTGTGAAGGATTGTATACAACAGCGGGGAGGTGGATTTCTACAGATTTGGATGTTCCAGATAAATGGGTGCGAAGGCCTTGGCCTTTGACATACTTAATCTCATAAAATTGAAATTACAGCCTGCTAGACATTGCTATTATAAGTTATCTTTGCCATATTACTTAAGGGGATTTTTCATATGCTGAATTTCATGGGCTATTTTGAGTTTTTTGGCATGAAGTATTACCTGAAAAATATTAATAACCTGTACCATATAATGGTATACCCATACAGTAGGAAAATAATGGCCTGTACCATACCATGGTATACCCACTCAGTAGGAAAATAATGGATGGCAGTGAATGGAAGGAGTTCGAGTAAGTAATCACCATACCTTTTATTAGCATATTCGGATAGTTTTCCACGCTCTGAAAAGATGATCAGTGCCACATCGGCTTCGCAAAGCACAGATAATTCATACGCCTTCTTCAGTAATCCGTTTCGACGCTTGCAGAAAGTCACTAGCCGACTTGTAGTATTCTCGATCCGCTTGATCTCAATCTTTCCGCGGCCCATTGTGAATTTATACGCACTTTATAACAGTCCAGTCACATCGACGGAATCCTTAAGTTAACGAAACCCTAGTCCTGCTCATGCTTTTAGCTGGCAAGTCCACGGTGATCTGTGTATTGGTGGTTATTTCTACCTGTAGAGAGATATGAGGAAATTAGTGGATGCGGCCGGCCGTAATATCTCCTAAATAAAATTAGTCCATGCGGCTGGGGATAATAACTCTAACAAAAGATGACTCATTTCAGTTGGAGTGGATCATCAGGCTTTCCGAGAGAGCGCTTACAGACAAAGAAGAAACAGAATCAGCAAACCCTCCATGGAAGATGGAAAGAAACACGGTCAAATATGTGGTTGAGAGGAAGTGAAAACCTTGCTAGTAGATGAAAAGGAAGTCGGTCATCTATGCGGTGGAGGCTCTTTCTCGGGGCCGGCGAAGTAGTTGATAATCAACATGTGGCGTTGTCTTATTCTTTATGGACCCTCCAATCTTTATTTATGTAAAGTCGATAGATTTGTTTATTACCGAAAATCTATTTGATTTATGAATTGCACTACCAGAGTTTTCTATAATGAGATTTTTTTGGCGAATTTGGTCGAAGAAATTGAGGTTAAATCTTGATTTGTTGTAGTTAAAATGGTTTTTTAACTGTATATTTGGATTAAGCATCCTGAAAAAACCCTGGGACGCTTTGATTGTATAGAAACTAGCTATCAAACTTGCTATTCCAATAAATTGCTACCCGATTTTGACCAGAAAACCCACCAAAAAAACTTCAAAAAAATGACATTATAGACAGCTACACATCCAAATCCGTCTCCACCGCTTGCCCGCCGTTCCTGGGCCATTATCTTCCAATGGCAAACTAGCAATATAGTTACCGACAATATTTAGATGATCAATCGAATTAAATAAGAGGCTCATATTCTTCTGCATCGCTGTATATAATATTGGTTTTTCTCATTCAAAAATGTTACGGCCCCGACATTTTACTGATCCATGTGACCACACTTACACCACGCTGCGCAACTCCATTCTTGAGATGCTAAATGGAAAACCGTAAAAAGACCCCCTATCAATCCTTCGGCCACGTACCGCACTATAGATAATTCTTTTGAGGGGATTGGAGGCGCACAGAGGGTGGTACTATTCATTTCCCGAACGGGAAATGCACAAATTTCCTTCTTGTTTTTACCGTTTGTTTTCAACATTCAAATCAAACGCAAAACCAAAAATGTGGAACACCTTCTCCATGCCGGATAAGAGGAAGACATCTTTCATGCGCCTAATGGCCATTGTCTTGTCTTAAATAGTAACATGTTTATTATAATAGCCTAGAATTTATTAATCACCCAATCACCTGAAGACATCTTTCATGCGCCTAATGGCCATTGTCTTGTCTTAAATAGTAACATGTTTATTATAATAGCCTAGAATTTATTAATCACCCAATCACCTGAAGACATCTTTCATGCGCCTAATGGCCATTGTCTTGTCTTAAATAGTAACATGTTTATTATAATAGCCTAGAATTTATTAATCACCCAATCACCTCTTTCAGTTGTCAAAATCAATAACTTAAATATAATATTATTAATTTTAAACACCCATTTTAGGGGCAATCAAAATCAATAACTTTATCGTACATTCAACTTCAATGAGGTTAATAATTTTAATATGCCCATCTAAAGTTCCATTCAAATCATGATTGATATGTCCATAAACTCCAATATTTAAATATGTGATCAGAGCCATGGTTTCTCGATCAAAATGAATATATTTGCGGTCGTCGCGAAGTATATGGCTATTGTTGTATAAAACCTATATTAATATTAAAATAGTAATAATTAATATTTAGAAATATTATATTAATTGTTATTTAAATTTAAAAATTATGATTAAGATGTATGAGTTTTTACTATTTATTTGCATATATATATTATATTTTAAAATTTAAATATATAAGTTTTTTTGAGAGAATAAAATTATCTTTAAATTTATTTATAAAATATACAAATAACATTTTATTTAAGTGAGAATAATAGTTATAATTAGATTAATATTTATCGGTTTTTTTTTTTAGGTTATTAGCAAATAACCTTGACTCTTCAACTTTTCTTTCTACCTCTTATGCCCCCAAATCTCGTGGCAGTTGTGCTCTTGCAAGCATGACATCCATTGGGGGAGGAGCCCTTGGCTCCTCCACTCCCCAACATCACGTGGTCGCCTCCGCAACCTATGGCCCAAAACCCTCTAACCCCATTGCACAAACTGCCAAGATGAGACTACAAAGTGACAATTTTGGTGATGTTATTATGCAACAACCTTGGGTTCACCCCAAATCAGAGGAGAGGAACACCAACACATGTAAGGCCAAATTGAGGAAGATCCCAAGGTTGCACATTGCCCCAATGCAGTTAAATAACAACATTCAGTTCATCTAAGACCATACACTGATTTGTAAGTTCATCAATGTTTGGCCAACACATAAAAGGCTTTACATTGGATCGCTCTGCGATGAAAGCCAAAATCTCATTACGATGTCAAACTTGTCTCTAAGGGCTTCTTTACACTGATTTTCACACATTAAGATGATCTCAAATCAGTTCTGGAGGGAGGTCCTTACTTTCTCAACTCTACATGTGTCTACATTCAACAATGGGTGTCGCGCTTCATCCAAGAAAATGAGCACTTCTCTTGGGTGCTTGTATGGATCTGACTCTACTCTTCATCCTACGAGTACTGGGACGCTAACACTCTTTGCGATATAGGAAATAGCCTAAGGAAGTTTTTTTGCCTCTCAGAACAAACCTGCCAAGGTTTCTACACAACCTACAGATGAATGTTTATCTATATCGATATCTCTCACTAAAGCCATATCCATGGAATTAAGAGACAGTGATTAGTTCCAAATGCTTGATTATGAGCATGTCCCATTCAAATGCAAAAAGTGCCGCCAACGTTGTCATTTATTCAAGGGCTATCCCTTCAATGAAGCTAAGCCAAAGGCCTCAAATGTTAGTCCCTCTAATGTAGATGACTTAACAAAGATCCTGACATAGCGAAGGCACATGAAGAAGCAGGGTTCCTCCTCACAACCCAAGTTTCTAACATCCAATAATAACTTTCAACTATTGAAGGATATCCTAAAAGAAACAAAGAAA
This sequence comes from Pinus taeda, assembly GCA_000404065.3. Lineage (NCBI taxonomy): Eukaryota > Viridiplantae > Streptophyta > Pinopsida > Pinales > Pinaceae > Pinus > Pinus taeda. The sequence continues at coordinate 29,502 of APFE030791684.1, forward strand.
ACATAGAAAATCAGGTCGAAGTAGCACCCAACTCAATAAAATACCAACATGCAAAAATGGACAAAGGAAAGGCCCAACATCTGTGGAACGAACAAACATGAAGGACTTGTAGCCCTAGGATGAAGATATCCCCATGGAAAAGGACAATTCCTTCATTTACTTAAAAGGTCTAGAACTCATTTCCTTGGAAGATGTCTGTCATTGGAATGCAACTAACACCATTCTTGACAAACATATACACCTTCTCACTACAACACTCCCAAAAGCAAAATCAAATATGCATCTAGGGGTTCAAACCATAATAACTAGAGAAGGGAATAAAAGTAGAAAAGAATTCAAGAAGAGAGGAAGAAAGTCTATGATTGAAAGACTATGCACTCTAGGCCACAAGCTGGTGGAATCAAGACAATACAAGAAGATCTCAGAACACTACTCCAAATGTGGAATTTCCTTATGAATATCATCTCCTGGAACATAAAGGTCATAGAAAACCGCTAAAAGCATCAAAATATTTGGCAGGATCTTCTTACAATCTTTCTCGTCCAAGAAACTAAGTGCTCTAGCACTGATTTTGCATCTATCATATCCAAAATTTGTAAAATCAGTCAAAATCATTGTAGTGGGCATTGAAGGAGCCTCTAGCCACCTGAGAATCATCTAGAACCCTTCTCAAATTAGTGTTGAACCCCTCTCCCTTAACCATATTGTTATTACTTCCTTGTTTTGACTTCTAGGAGCTAGTCTTCATGCTTAATTCTCAAATGTTTATGAACCCCAAGCCCCTTCCAAGGAACAAGCTATGTTAGATCATATCTCCTCTCTAAAGAACCAACTTGATCCTACCAAAATGGGCTTTTGGGGGTGATCTCAACATCATCACCTATCTCTAAGAAAAAAAGGAGGTCACAGATTCTTGGACCATGAATACAAAATTTTAAGCACTTTCGTAAAAGAAACCAACCTAGTTCATATAAAAACCTTCAATGACCTCTACACTTAGAATAACAAAAGAGGTGGATTAGCCAAATCTCCTTGTGTCTGCACATATTTCTAGTTTATGAAGAACTCTCAATCAATGTGCACAAGCTCTATGCGGAGATGCTATCCTCCTATGGCTTGGACCATTGCTCCATTTTCCTCTCCTAGAGAACTTTTGGAAAACCAATGAGGAAATGTTTCTGATTTGAGCAATTTTGGTTCACAAACTCAAACCTCATCTCCAAGATTTAAAGTTGGTAGAAAGGGATGTCCCATTACAAAGGATCCAAAACGTATATATTCTAGGAATACCTCAAATAAATCAAGATACTTATCAAGAAATGGAACATGGAGGCATTTGGCCACATCTTTCAGGAGAAAGAGTCTCTTGAAAAATCTATGGACTCCCTCCAACAAGAAGTCACCATATATGGTCGCTCAGAACACACCAATGCTCGAGAGACAAACATTTCAAAGCATCTAGACGAGCGCTACAAGCAAGAGGAAATATTTTGGAAGTAAAAATCAAGAGTGCACTAGTTCAAAGAAGGTGAACACAACACCTACTTCTTTCAGAAATCCACCATAAAACATAGGGCCAACAATTGGATCTCCCTTCTCAGAATGGAATCGGGCACCACAGTGGAGACCTAGGAAGACATCAAACATGAACTAGTTAGATACCTCTTTAGCATCCTCCATGAAACTCCCATTCGACATAGGGAATCCATTTACCAAGTCACAACTAAGATCCCCCATCTAGTCTTGGAATATCATAATGCAATCCTCATGAGACTAGTAGTTGAATCATAGGTTATGGAAGCTCTCACTCAAATGGTAGAGACAAAAGCCCTAGATCGGGACCGATTCACTATCTGGGTTTTTAAAAGTTGTTGGCACCTCCTAGGTAGTGAAATACATGACATAGTGGATGATTATAGAAGTACCAGGTCCATCCTCTAGGCTTTAATGCCACCTTCCAAGCCCTCATCCAAAAGGAGGACAATTCTGCATCACCTGTAAATACAAACCTATATCACTATGCAATGCTATTTACAAAATTGTTACCAAAATCATTGCGAACATACTCAAGCCTCACGTTACCCTCCTCATTTCCCTTTATGAATCAGGCTATATGAAAGGCAGTTAAATTATTGATGGCATCATCCTTTCCCATGAGACTATCCACTCTCTCAAAACTCTCAAGAATCCTGGTATGCTACTTAAATTAGACATGTAAAAAAACTTTAACAAACAAAGATGGGACTATATTGGAAGCACCTTAAAAGCTTTTCGATTTTGTGCTCATTGGGTTCAATGGGTCATGTCTCTCATCTATACTCCCTTCTTATCCATCCTAGTCAATGGTTCTCATTCCAATACTTTCCTCCCTTCTAGGGCTATAAGACAAGGATGCCCCCTCTCCCAATTCCTCTTTATTCTCATGGTGGAATGCCTTGGGCGAACTATCCAATATGCTAAATCTAAAGGTTCCCTCAAATGGCTCTCTGTTCACAGTGAGCTGGCTCACACTCACCACCAATTCGTGGATGACAACCTCCTCATTAATCACCCCTCTATCTAGGAAGCCAAAGAAATCAAAGCCATTCTTAACCCCTTCTCCTTGACCTCTAGAACTGACATCGACCTAGGAGAATCCCAAATATTCTTCTTCAACACCCCCACAATCACTCAAAGTAACATTCAACACCTCCTCAACTTTTCTATTGCTTTGCTCCCGTCCAAATACTTGGGCGGCCTCACAAACTCAATTATCAAGCTCTCATCCTAGCATGATCTAATTGACAAAATTGCCTCTAAATTCAATTGTTGAATTCATTGAGCCAAAAATATATCCAAGTGTCTAGTCCTTCTCAACTTTTTCCTCTAATCCGTTCCCTCTACATGTTCTCACTTCTAGCCACCCCAAAGTGGGTTCTCAAGAGAATCAAGTACATCCAAAACTCATTTTTCTGGGGAGGGGCCAACTTGAAGCACATATGGCCCTTGGTCAGGAGGGACACTCTATGGTTGCCAAAATCATATGGAGGACTTGATCTTCTAGATCTGGAAGTAATCAAGAAGGTCATGGGCACCAAAATTTGGGGGAAATGGATCAAATACAAATGGGAACCATGGCCCCAATTATGGCATGCAAAATATGCTAGTAATCAAACCTAGCAAGATATCATTTGTTTACCTTTTACCCCACATAGCTTTGTCATCTGAAATCTAACAAGCCAAGGATGATAAATAGTTCATTCTCACTATGTCTAAGAAGTCAAGGATGGATGCTCTATAGATTTATGGCAAAAACAATCAAGCTTAGCCATTGTCATTCCCACCTCCATAAGAAAAGCTTAGGCTATCAGCACCGAGGGGATCTTAATTCTTTAAATCTAGATAAATCCAAAAGACACTTCACATCGCACCTGGGCTTCAGACATATTATTTGTTAAGGAAGACAATTAACACATACATTCTCTCCTTCAGCACAAATTATCAAAGATAACAATTGGACCAAAAGATGGAAGGGATATTCTATAATCTTCAGGAATGTTTTCAGTAATAGAGGCGTACAACCTCCTTACAATCTCTAATCTCTCAGATCTAGATTCCTTTCAGACCAAGCTATGGAGCATAAATACTTGGCCAAAATAAAAAATTTCTTGTGGCACCTATCCAAACTTCGAGTCCTTATGTGGGACAACTAAAAGAAGAAATGATTTTAGGGACCATCCTGGTGTGTCCTCCATTGTTAACAAGAGACCTTAGACCATCTCTTCCTTTCCTACCCCTAAATCTAAATTATTTTGCACATGTTGGAGCATGGATTCCTCAAAACCTCTAAAGATGAAATTTACATTTCCCGAACCTTCAAACAATGACCCGATTCTCCCTTCAAAAACTACATTCTATTTTTAATCGAGACCACCGCCGCCTTATTTCTTGGCTAGGAAATCTAGAAGTTATGAACTAGATAATTTTCAACAATTCCCATAAACCCTTGGAAGGTGTCAGGATCCTTTTCCCTAAGCATCTAGAGGAATCCATTGTCGTAACCAATTGGTCATCCAAGGATTATCAAGCCCCTCGATCTGAAAAAGAGATTCTCATCGAGTGGAACCTCAAACTACCCAACCTAGATTATGATACTCCCCCCTCTATAATTCCAATCCCTTCACCCTCCCCCCTCTCCATTTCAAGCTCAACTTTGTTGGGTTGTGTTATATTCTTTCCACATAGTTAACAGGGGATTTGAGGGGTACCCGTAACCTCACTTTATGGGGTCTGGGGCAGCGCCCGGAAAATTTTGGTTTTGGACCCTATGCTAGGTTGGGCGGACCCACCTATGGTTTTGTGCATGATTTTCGCACATGTTTTTTCGACGCGATGGTTTTCGGTGCATGGTATTGGATGCTTCAACATGTATAAATATGTATTGTAACATTGAAAGGAACATAATGAAAAATCAAGCTGGTAG
>APFE030791687.1:1963-37026 GCA_000404065.3 Pinus taeda
TTTTTGTGGCTTTATATTCTTATTGTAGGCCGGTTGGGTTATATTGTGACTCCTTAGACTCCTATATATAGAAAGGAGGTTTTGTCATTTGAATCATTGAAGAATTGTTCATTTATGTAATGTAAAGGAGGTTGCCCCCTCGAAGAGGCTGAATTCTAAGGCGTTGATCTATCTTTTCTATCTTTTCTTGAGTTGGTTTCATAACAACTCATATGCGCCAAATTGCCTCTAGTGTCTGCATTAAATTTGCACTCATAAAACAATTGTTAAAATAAAAAACATAAGGCCTTAGTGCCTCTTCTTCCTTTGGTAACAACTTAGTTTGTTACACTAAATCTTCCTCCTCTATTAGCACATTAGTCTGTTGTTTTGAATTCTCAAAAGAATTCATGAGACTGTCAGCTAACTTCTCCTCCACATCATATGCTCCCATGATGTCTTCTTGTCTTTGATTACTGTAGTGAACTCCTTCCTCTGCAATCACACTGTCATACTCTAAATTTCCCAATAAATACTCCAGCAACTCAATTTCTCTGTGACACTTCATAAGTACTTCATTGTTACTTATGATTCCTCCTTCTTTCACAAGAAATTATTCCTATGTTGTCATAGCTTCAAACATCAATGCATTACTAAATTCTTTCTGTTGTAATAATGCACTTCTCTTCTCATTTAAGAGACATTCTCCATCCTTCTTTGCTTCAGAATTTTCATCTTCTGAAAGAGCTCTTCCATACTTTTGACATCTTCAAAAGATTGCTCATCCTCCTCTGTAAAACCTGTAATCACATCAAAATTATTAGATTCAACAATACAAGGTTTTACATCCTCATGTTGGTCTTTCCAATAGTTCAGAAAATCATCAATGGTTCCTACTTTTTCACCCATAACTTCACCCAATTCTGGTTCACAAATGGATTCTTCCATTTCCAACTCAACCTCCTTGAGTTCTTCCACTAGGCTCTTCACTTGCCTCTGTTGTAGTCTCCTCTGCAACTTATGCCACTTCACTGGCTTCTTCTTCAAGACCCAACCTAGTCTTTGGTTTTCCTCAAGTATCATCCTCAATATATTGAGTTGTTCTTTTAACTCAACAATTTCCTTGTAAATTTCCTCTTGACTCATCCTCTTGCCATTTGCCTTGGCAACCTCTTTCATCATCTTTCTTCTACTGTGGTCTTCCTCAGAACCTCTGCCATGACTATCAATAGCCATCTTCTTCTCCATTTCTATGAGTTCCTCATTCATTCACTATGAGCTACAATAAAGCCTCTGCAACAACAAGTCCTCCTTGTTGCAACTTACCTCACCAAGCTTTCCTTTGTACTTGATCTTTTGGAAAGTACTTGGTCCTTTATCTCTGGAACCTCCTTTGAGCACTTCTCTCTGCTCCTTCTATGCTTCAACTCATTTGCACCTCTTAAGAACAAAACTATCCTCTTGTATTTCAATCACCATGAAATACTTAGTTCTGACCACCTCTTCTTTCACTTAGAAACTTTTACCATCTTCCTTCATTCCCTTAGCAATTATATCACTTCCTCTGTGGAATTACCTTTGTGAGCTACAACAAAACCCCTGCAGTAACAAGTCTCCTCCTTGCTATCTATGCCTTACTAAGCTTCTCTCCTTTGAGCTCAATCTATTGGCATTTCTTTAGTTCTTCCTCGAACATCTTACTGACTAACAATTCTACCCAACACTTCTTTTGCTGGAATTGTTTTCTTTAAGACAACTCTACCCACATTCCCAACTATGGAGCTGACTCACAACTTCTACCCAACCGCAGTTGGAAGTTGTTCTCAGCTTCTCTTGAGCACTCCTTGCTCTTATACTATTGCAATCGTCTCACCTTCCTCTGTTGCTACCTGTGCATTAATATAAAGACCACAACTCTCTAATCTTCAAATAAAATTAAAATAATAACATATCATCTCACCTTTAACATCTCTGTCTGATCTTGTCCTCCCATTCACTTGCACTTTTGAATGGACTGTTCTTTTCACTAGCCTTTAGTTGTATCTTCAAGATTTGTTACTTCAAGAACTTACAAAGTCCCTCTTACAATTTAACTACTATAATCCTGCTCTAAAATTTCACTCATTCAATATCTGCTAATCATTAGACAAATTTGCATACCTTCACCTACCTTCAGGATCTCACCACTCCTACAAATCAGTTTCAACAGATCTTCATGCTTCCAATGCACAAATTTTCAACATTCAACTACTATTAATCAGATTTAATTCTTTCTTCCAATCTTCCGGCTTTATCTTGGAAAAGCTTAACTATCGGCAACAATTTCTCCTTTGCTAAGTTTTCTTCCACTCAGAAATCCTTACCAGTTTCTTCCATTACTACTTCTTAAGACTTGATCTTCTTGTGCTGAGATATTTCATTAGTTGCAACTATCAATCTTCAATTTATTTCTTTATCTAGCAAAACTCAAATCAAAGTTAAATAAAACAATACCTGCATGATTTCACAAGTAGTCTCCATTCACTCTTCACATTCGAGTGAATCTCCATTCTCCTCAAGGAACAAACATCACTATGTTTTCCTTATGCTTCTGCAATCTCTTCTTAAGAGTATCACTTACTTTCATCTTATCCCATGCCTTTTACTTATCTAATTCAAATAACCTGATCTCCACCTGCTTGTATACACATCTTTAAAGTATAACACAAAATTTCCTTATTTTTCTCTGATACCAAAATGATGCACGGCTACCCCTGCGTATACCCACAATATGCATATAGAATGCATAAAATAATTTCCCCAGGAATTTCAAACTCTCTGCCGAGTCTAAATCTTCAAATCCTTAATGGTTAAGGCTCCCCTTTATCAGTCTCTATGGAATGATTCATTACAATAGCCTAGTCTTCCTTTAAATAATCCTTTCCTTTCTATTGGAACTCATTCTCCTTTCTATAGGGACTTAATGCTCCTCATAAACTTTGTTGAACAATACCCGCACATATATAACCAAACCTCCACACTTTATACTTTGATTATACCTGACTTAAACCACATAACCCTTATTGATGTTATTTCTATTATAATGTTTATATAATAGAAATCACACAAACTATGCAAAACCATACCTCTTTCCGCGTATTTTTATAGCCTTGGCACATTTCCCGATATATTCCTTTAACGCTATCGCAATCCTCCATGGTCCATCAACATTACTTTATCGCATCCGATATGCGATAACGCAATCAAATTCCAAATAACATGAATTGTAATTCATTTCTCTGTCGAGTCTGCTCTCATCGCCCCTTCGCATATCACATGTCGCATGTATTAAAAGCCAAGGTCCATTAACATGCTTTCCTCCTTTGCATTCGATACGCGATTAACACTCCGAACTTCAAATAACATCAACCCACATTCATTACCTTGCCGGGTCCGCTCCCATATCGCAAGTCACAATTTCAAATGGCCTAAGGTTAATTCATCAATGAAACGTTGCGATGCGATATTTGTTTAAAGCTCCTCCACCATTGATCTAAGCTTCCGATCCAATGGTTCACGTTCAGTCGCAAGATCGCAATCGCTAATCACTTGAGGCCGGGTTCATTTCTCTTAGGCTTTCCTCCGATGCCATTTAATAACTCCGTTACACTCTTTTCCGATTTAATCTTGGTCATTGATCATAAAGATCCAACGTATCTTGTGCACTAATGCTTCGCTTCTTCGCTCTTCCTTTTTACTTGGTTTTATGCCATTCTCCAATGTTCCTCTGTGGTCTTCGAGTTTCTTCAGGGTTCTTGTCCTTCCACTCTCCTGCTACGTGACCCCCTCCTGAGCTTACCTCTGCGGGTTTCTTTAACCACTATCCTTCCAAGACACTACTTTGGTCCTTCGAATGGATTCAAAGATCCATTACAATCCTTTGTCTTATTCTTCTCCACTGTGTATTCTGCCAAACTCTGCCTCAATACATATATGTTATACAAAACCTCTAATACAAACATAACTCATTATTCAATACTCAAAATGCACATTTACACAGTTTTTGGAATTAAATCTCTATTTATGCATATACAACAAATAATTACATAATAAGACTCTCTGTCTCTCTCTGGCCTGATATTCTAATTAGTGGCCTCCATTCCTCTCTTGCCTGTAGGCTTACATTCACACTCTAACTGGCTAGCTAGTTAACCTATCCAACCTCTCTTTTTTTCTTTTCAATACATGATTAGTAGTTTCTTTACAGTTGAGGAACTATTCCTCAGTTACTTTTTAGTTGCTCAACAGTTTCTTCAAACTAGTTCCTAACTAATCCTAATCCTCTCATGTTCTCCTACATTCAAGAACATTTACAAATATGTCTCACAATATCTAATTAATTCCTATTCTCATTGAAAATAACTCAAAGGCCTAAATATTTACATTAATTCAATACTTAGGAAACCAACTTCCCTAAAACACAAGACCCCTTATGTTTGCTAAAATACAATGATATTGTTGGGCTGAATGCTCCTGCATCACTCTTGCGTAGATATTTGAGGGAAAACCTCTTAAAATTATTATTGGGTATTTTTTACATTTTTATTTGGTAGTTTTCAACCCATATTTTTAAGTTTTAGTGGTTTTGTGGTACATGGTGGTTCAACCCATGATTTTATAATTTTGGCCAAGGGACTATGATTTTATTCTGGTTCAAGGTAAATGTATTGGTGGTTTATGGATGTCATATGATATACATATTGTATTTGAATACTATACAAAATAAATATACTAAAACATATTTATGGTTTCTCTAGTTTGAGTTTCATTGCATCTTATGAGTTTAATTAATAATTTGTTTGCAACAATTAAATTTACATGTTTAAAACCTATATTTCATACCTATCCCTTGCATGTTTAATATACCATGAAGAATAGATATAATTAATATAAAGGTTTTTTATTGTTCCATTCATTATAAAATGATATATATTAACTTTTAATACTTCAAAATATAGTCACTACCTACACCTAACTCAATGTTTCTCTATTTTTTGGCTACCCCTTGTTTGTACATTAACACCCATTAAAAGACATCTATGGATTAGTATAAAATAATTATCCAAATATAAAATAACAATGAATATGAAGTCTTCAGGAAAAAAATATAGGTAATCACATGTTGAGAATAGCAACAAGAAATGCTAAAAATAGCATTCATAATATTCCAATTTTAATTTATCCTTGAATTAAAATTCGAATTTAGTCTCACCAGCTGCTTGAAAAATAATTAATTAATTCATTATGGACTAATTTGTTGGAGAAATTCAAGCTAGAAGTCTTTGTGAAGTCATGCAACAGTTAACCCCTTAATTTAAGGAGATTATCCCTTAATTAAGGAGATAAGGATGAGTTATAATTGAGTTGTAATTAGTTAGCTCAATTAACTGAGTTAAATTCAATTAAATTAGTTCCAAACAGTTTGAGGAAGTGAGTTCAGTCAGTTAATGCATGCATGCATGCAACTAGTGTACTCTAGATAACTAAAGATTCACTCGTAAATAACTCATGCATGCCAGTTCAGAAAAAGACCCATTTGAGATTAAAGACAGGAACAATGTACTATCAGTTGGAGCAATTTTCCTATAAATGAAACTCATCCATGTAGTCAAGGGAAGGTTCCTTGAGGATTGCGCAGTTTTACAGGGTGTAAGATCAGTGTTACACTTGGTAACAGTAGGATCAACCAGGAGAAACTGCGCAAGGAAATAGGAGGCTTGGAGGGTGTTAGCATTAGTCTTTGCAACCTTTCACCAATGATCAAAATATGCTCCTATAAAGTGGTCTTAGGGTGTCAAAGTCAAATGTTTGTCATTTCAATGAGTCTTCAAGTAAAATTTGTTCACTAGGTATTAGGTCTAGGATTGTTTTCACTCCTTCCAAAGTTTTCTAAGTGTCGGTCCATGTCACTATTCGGCTGAGTGTACCATCATTCAAAAATTTTTTCATCATCATGTCAGGTTCCAATGGGTCATTTTACACCTTGTTTGTGCTTCAGTTGTTCTTGGTAAGGCTCATTTATCTCTCCTAGGGTTTTGAAGGTAATTTTTCTTGGATGGTCAAATCATCAACAAAACTTGTATCCTGATGCTCATACACCTTCCCCTATCCTTAATATACCTTATTAAACACTTCCCATCCCTGATATCCTTCAAATTCATCATTTTCCCACAAGCCCTAGCCTATTGCTACAATTTGACACTTTTCTAGGTTAGGCCTGTGATTTTCCCTTTTGGACCCCTTTCCCTCACTCAATCCTTGAAATTACACTTTCCCCTACTTCCTAACATCCCTCCCTACTTCCTAAAAGTTTCTCAAGAATTCAAAAGCCCCTCATCGCTTCATTTCCCTTCATTTTTACAAATCCCCTGTTCCATAAATCGAGATAGGTTTTATTCAAATGACTTTTTTGAGAAAGAAAATATGAATTTGAAAAAAGTGAGGGATTTTTTTGTTCATCATAGAACCAAGAAGGAAAACCTCTTTCAGTTCTTACACAGGTCTCATGGTTTGGGAGAAATTTCCAAACAATAATTTGCCACATGAGAGTTGCTACACTTCTGGAGTGACTTTGGGAAATTCAATATTTCTCCTAACTGGAGTGACCAAATGACTTTCTTGATGAGTCAAAAGATAAATAGACATAGATATCTTTCAAATGAGATATCATGAGCTCAATTTGGAGTTGAGGAAGACCTCAAAATGTTGACTGCAACATCACTCTACATTTTGGTAGCTTCATTCTGCACATTTTGAACAGTCTTGGGAAATTAAGCTTTTGACAGAGCAAATGAACTCCAAATTAAAAAACTCAAGATGTTCTGGAATGTAGACTTGACAAAATTTCCAAAGAGCTATCCCTCCCCAAATTTGGACACCTATAAGGCCTCCAAAAGTGGCCTGAAAAAAGCGATGTGCGTTCAGCAGGTGGCACTGCATGTTGAGGACGACATTGTGCGTCTGGAAAAATTTCCCAGTGTAATTTTATACTGGCACTGCGCATTGAGGGTGGAACTGTGTGTCTGGGCAAGGGTGCTGTGCTTTTCCCTAAAGTGGTCAAAGCCTCTCAAATCTTCCAGCAAACATAAAATTTGCTTGGCTCTTCATGATTGCAAGTAAGTACATGTTCTTAGCTTTGGTTTTGGGTTGCTAAATTTGGTTTATAAACATCATTGGTCATGTAACCTTGAAACCCTAATTTCTCCCTAATTCTACCTAAACCCTAGCTCCTTCCTACTCCTCTTAAAACCAAGCCCTAAGTCATAAAATCACCCTATTCATTTTCCCTTTTTCTCATTTCTCTCACATTCTCTCCCCAAGAGCTAAAGACACAAAACCTCATTCCTCACTTCCATTCATTTCCTAGTTGTAAGCCCATTTTCCCCATTCCCTCATTCCTCGGTTCCATACACTTTAATATTGTCAACATGGATCAGGAAGACCAAGATTATGAGGAGGAGAACTCAAGTAGTGAGACCTCAGCTGATAAAGTCATGCAATCAAGAAAACCTCACAAGGGAGGCCAAGGAGATAGGAACTACTGAGTTGCCCATTTACATGACATATTAAAGGGGCATAAGGAGGCTATTTGCAACTGATAGGAAAAAATTTCTCCACGGGATGTGGAAGGGGATTTTCCTTCTTCATCGACACAGTAGGTACATGTTCAGTAGCTACATAAAGGAAAGGAGAAGATGTCAGATGATGATGAGGAGGAAAGGGATTTTGATTTGGCAGAACATGATGACCCTGAGCAGCATGACATTGAGACCATTGGCTTAGAGGCCTAGGAGATGGAGACAATAAAAGACATCATCATCAAGGAAAAGGAGGGCCAAGTACAGACTCTGATGGACAACTTAGAGAGGGCCAAGTATATCATCACATACTTAGAGCAAGAAAACGAACAGTGGAGTGACAAACAAGTCCTCATGGAGCTGGAAGTCCTCAAGGAAAAACGATGAAGTGGAAAAGAAACATAAGTCACTTTGACCTCTATTGAGCAAGGGATAGAAGAGGATAGAGAAACTTGGCTTGAAAGAGTCAACCTACACCTTGAGAAGCTGCTACAAAAGGCCAACATAGATAATCAAATGCTCAGACACATGGTCTATCATTACAAGACTAGCAATAGGATTTGCAACATAAGGATCAAGAAAATGAAATCTAGGCTAAGGCGGGCCCTAAAAGGGAAAAAAAGAGGAGGATAGGCTTAGGTTTCTTGCTGAAGCTCCCTTGGCTCATCAAGATGCTTGATGGTGGTGCTACTCGCCAATTTTGGATAGGTTTGGAGAAATTTTTGTCATTTGCAAATTTTGGAAATTGCACACATAGGAAAATGAAGAAAAGGTTTGAATTTTTGGATTTAGAGTGATGAGGACATCCACCCTAGCAATTTTCAAAGTTTTTTGGGCAGAACTGGTCTGTCAAAAGGTCAAAAATCACCCTAAAAATGACCTTTCTGCCACTTTTTGGATACACAGAGGCAGTCTTGGGAGGATCAAGTTTTGAGGGGTCAAATGAGCTCCAAATATAGAAATTATAGGTGTTCTGGAGAGTAGACTTGAATACCTTTCCTATGAGCTATCGTGGGCTCAATTTGGATGCCGAAAAGGTCTCCAAAAGTGACCTGAAAGTGGTGTTATGCGTTGAGCTAGTGGCGTTGCGCATAGGACAAAGTTTGCTTAGGATGCCTATTTTTCCAGCTTTTCACTATGATTGTGGATTTTCACTCATGATGGATAATTTACAAATGTAATGATGATTTGGCATGTAATTATGGTAGGTAAATGGTGATAGAGGGTAGATTCATTAGATTAAAGGTTGTTTTGAGGGCAATGAATCGGTTTCCCCTCTTTTAGAGGCAAGTTGTTAGGTGGCCTAGATTCCAATTCCTTGTTTAGGATTTGTTGAAATAGCTCCTCTTCTCATGGATTCGACCCCTGAGGCTAGGATGAGTGGTTTTGATGCCTATATCATGTGTTTTCTTAGTCATTTGTTGTGGTTGGACTCACTTGGATGCTCAGAGCTTGATTGTACATCATTGTAAGTAGTTTGGCAAGGAGATTAATAGGATTTGCAACTATTTTTATGGGATCCCTGCGGTATGGAGTTTTAGCATAGTTTCTTCTTTTTTATTCATTTTTTTACGTGTTTTATGTATTCCATCATCCATTTCATTGCTTCTTATTGAATGTTATCAAGTTTGATAGGTAGAATCCATTGTATCAGTGCTCTACCTTGGGAAATCATTCAATATTTCATGTTTTCTACCGTTTGAGAAGGATCCATGATTATCACATGCTCTCTCAGCTCCTCATCAGTATTAAACACCTCACACCATTAAGCCTGAAGTGCTAAAGCCTATGCCTACCTTTCCCCATAGAAAACCTTGCATTTCTGACCTAATTTCCCATACCAAAACTGCTCAGCTCCATCTGATCCAGCAAAACCCCAACAAATTCAATCAAAACCTTTTGAGATACTATACCTAGCCTAAAATCCTTTACCTGATCCAGTCATCTTGACTGAGATCCTCACAGAGAGAGCCCTCTCACGGCCTGGTAGGGCTAGCTACCAGGCTAAGCTTGGTTTGTGGTTACCCTGGAATTGCCTCCCTTCAGCCTGAGGTCAATCTAGATGATAACAAAGGGTAGAGGAGAAGGCCTGTGAGAAGCTTTGTTTGCCTGTGAACATCTAGTAGGATTGTATTAAGAGCTGGATAGCTGTGAGAGCTAAGGCTTTGTGTAATCCTAAGATATTTCGACCTTGTATGATAATAAAAATAGTGCCCAGAGTATTCTTTTATGTTTCATGTGCATTGATTCTTCTTCTAGTTATATGTGTTCAACTTGATCTTGCTCAAATCTTTTAAGCTTTTGAAAGTTTGATAGTAGAAGTAGATTATTGTATTTTTCTTTGGTATATTGCATTATTGAGTTAATCTATAGTCAGATTTTCTACATATATCTCAGAGGTAAATTTGTAGAGAATTTGCAGGAAAATCTACATGGTATCAGAACTAGCTGATCTATAGAGAAATTTCTTTGTTATATGTGTTCTCTTTGATCTTTCTCAAATTGATTAAGTTTATGCAAGTTTGATTGTAGAAGTAGATTAAGTATTTTGCTTTTGTATATTGCATTATCAAGTTAATCTACAGTCAAATTTTCTACATAGATCTCAGAGGTAGATTTGTAGAGAATTTGTAGGAAATTATACATGGTATCAGAGTTTATCGGAGTTGTGAATAGTATACAAAGAAGAGAATTCGAAGTAAAATGACTAAATAATTAAAAAATAAATAAATCGGCTGAAGCGGAGTTCGGATGAGGGAGATATCACTGACTTAAAATCAACTCTTTTTCCAGAAAATTTTGTGATGGCAGGAAAGATGAAACATATTGGTGTGTTAGCCAAGAACCTGTATGCTCTTGAGGTTCAAGATGCATGCACAGCCTTGAGGAGAAAGGAAAATGTTAGAGACTTGGTGGTTGAGAGGGAGAGTAAATTACCTCTCAACATACAACCACAGAAGAAGTCTTAGACAATTGTGGAGGAGCAACAATTGGAGATGCTGAGAGGAGACCGAGTGGAGGCATCCACTCATGTAGAGACCTCCAGTAGGGGAAAATTTCGAGCCAAGTGGCTAGAAGAATGACATGCAGCCATGCCTCCAGGTGTGAGGTGGGGTGATGTCAAGTGATAGTCTCAAGAAGGCTAAAATTTGGCAAGGTCCATCGAGAGGTTTTATCGCATGGATTGTACATTGCTATGGGATCCCAAAGTACATAGTAGTAGGATGAATCAGTGGGATTGATGCAGTCAGAGATCAAAGTGATAGAGGCTAGAACAGTCAGATACTGAAGAGCGAGGAGAAGGATTGAAAACAGTGCAAAAAGGCTAAGTCAGTAGAAGTGCATGGTTTTCAGTTGACAAAGGCAATAGCAGTCAGAGACTTTGATGACAAAGGCATCATTCTAATTAAGGTTGGATGTTTTTTTTTATTCTGGAGTTGCTAGAGCAACAACACTTGAGAGAATTGTTGCATGCAGAACATTCCAAAGGTTTAGGATCGAGATAGAGTTGAATTCCTTTCTTGTTGAGAGGGAGTGTTGAGAATAGCAACAAGAAATGCTAAAAATAGCATTCAAAATATTCCAATTTTAATTTGTCCTTGAATTAAAATTGAGAATTAAAATTCGAATTTAGTCTCACCAGCTGCTTGAAAAATAATTAATTAATTCATCATGTATTAATTATTTGGAGAAATTCAAGCTAGAAGTCTTTTTGAAGTCATGCAACAATTATCCCCTTAAGTTAAGGAGATTAGCCCTTAATTAAGGAGATAAGGATGAGTTGTAATTAGTTAGCTTAGTTAATTGAGTTAAGTCTAGTTAAATTAGTTCCAAACAATTTGAGGAACTAATTGTGAGTTCAGTCAATTAATGCATGCATGCATGCAACTAGTGTACTCCAGATAACTGAAGATTCTCTCATAAATAACTCATGCATGTCAGTTCAGACAAAGACCCAGTTGAGATTAAAGACAGAGACAGTGTACTATCAATTGGAGGAATTTTCCTATAAAGGAAACTCATCCATGCAGTCAAGGGAAGGTTCCTTGAGGATTGTACAGTTTTACAAGGTGTAAGAATAGTGTGAGTGATCAGTGTTGTACTTGGTAACAATAGGATCACCCAAGAGAAACTGCACAAGGAAATAGGAGGCCTGGAGGGCAAAGGAGAAGGCTTGTGAGAAGCTTTGTTTCCTTGTGAGAATCTAGGAGGATTGTACTGAGAGCTAGCTAGATGTGAGAGCTAAGGCTTTATTTAATCTTGAGATATTTCCACCTTGTATGATAATACAAATAGTGGGGTTTTTAGTTGAGGCTTTCCCTAGAGTATTCTTCTGTGTTTCATGTGCATTGATTCTTCTTCTAGTTATATGTGTTCAACTTGATATTGCTCAAATATTTTAAGCTTCCACAAGTTTGATAGTAGAAGTAGATTATTGTATTTTGCTTTAGTGTATTGCCTTATCGAGTTAATCTACAGTCAAATTTTCTGCATTGATCTCAGAGGTAGATTTGTAGAGAATTTGTAGGAAATTCTACATCACAAACTTTACAATCAATACTTCTTTTCCTTGTTGTCCTATCTTCTATACTCAATGGATTCCATTTTATTATATATTGTACAAAAAAAGAATTGAAAATTAGTATTTGATGGGACAATTAAATTCAATGTACATAAAATAATAAATCAATCATGCATTCCTTCCCACACAAAGTGGGAGGAGGACAAAGATGTGATTTTGCAACTAGTAGTAGCCTCTCCATTCTAATTTATGTGTGTCAGTGATACAACCACTTGAACTTTGTTGCCATCTCCTTACAAGACACTCACTACAACACAACCCATTTTCAGGAGGATTATATGGTTTCTTCATTGTGCAACAACAATTTACTTAGGTATTCAAGGTGGTATTACACTTAGGAAACTAACTCAACAACTAGAAATGATGGTGAGGACTAGAAAATAATGGTGGCATGAGGCAGATCAATATGATATCCTACCCACACTTTTTGATAGTTATATCGATTAATGCCTAGGATATGGGATTTATGGATATTATTAGCAACAGTCTCCTTAATTTGGCTCCTAATCTCCCTTCCACTCAATGGATTCTATTGTTGAGATTTTAGAATTTGTCTTTGGTTCTAGTTTACATATAGATCACAAGTTCCACATCACAGAGTTTTAGATACCAAGGAAAATCCCTCTGCAATCCTACCATTTGTTGCATTAATTCAAAAGTGGATGCTTTTGATATAGCATAAACATTCCTCTATTCTACCTCATTGAGTTAGTGTAGTTATGTGTTGTCGATAAAAGAAAATGTTCATGATTGATGGACTCTCTTAAAGAGGGAAAAAATTAAGGATGAGGTGATGTCCTTCTTTGCAAACCCTAGTTCTAATCGATCTAAGGAAACCATATGTTAGTAGTTGTTGGAGTCATACTAGTGCAAAAACACATTAATGGCCCAAGATTTACTATATAGAGAATAGGAATGATAAGAAAATAATGAACATCTATAGTTGATCAAGAAGCATAACCACTTCGGGACAACCATGGTTTCATTGCTACCTAAGAGGCATGATAGAAAAATAGTAATGGATACTCCATGCTCCTCCAAGAACACCCCCACAATAATTTAGTCTTCTTTAAAGGAGGCATGTCATACTACTCTAGTTTAATGTCTAAATTTTATACTATTTTATTTTAAATGTAGTTTGATACTCTAAATTATAATAATCCAAAAACCTATGGACCTTTTAGGCCTATTTTCCCTCATGAAATTCCCTCAGAAGTTATTTCAATCTATTTTTTGTGTTTTCTATCCTAGATTCCCTTCATGAGTAGGTCTCACCTTTGTTTTTCCCAAACCTAGTTTTCCCTCCTTGGGTAAGCTTGTAGGGTACTTTCATTACATTTTCATGTATGAACTATGATTTCTATGGTTTCTTTTTAGTCTCTCTTATCAAGCCTGTCAAACCATTTTCAAAAAATTGAGATATAGGAAAATACAATGACTATCGTGCACTATATATTAATATTGTAAAGCAATAGAAAACATAAAAAAATAAAGGTTCAATGATTACATGCCTATGATGTATATTGTTATTAGGATGGCTCATTTTATGATGAAATTATTTTCATCTATTTTAGCATTTCCATGTGCAATTTTCTTCACATTCTTAATAGAATGTATTGGTTTTCCCTTGGATTTTCCTTTGGAATTTGCATAATCTTATCAAAAAATGAAAATAATATATTGATATGAAAGTAAATATAGCTAAAAAAATTCAATTTCATATAGATGGAGATAGGATACAACATTTTCTTCATCTTCCATTTTCAAAGTCACAAACTTCCTTATATGATTATGGCCCAAGATTTACTATATAGATAATAGGAACGATAAGTAACTCATGAACATCTAGAGTTGATAGAGAAGCATAACCACTTCATGAAAACCATGTTTTCATTGTTACCTAAGAGGCATGATAGAAAAATAGTAATGGATACACCATACTCCTCCAAGAACACCCCCACAATTATGTAGTCTTCTTTAAAGGAGGCATGTCATACTACTCTTGCTTAATGTCTAAATTTTATGCTATTTTATTTTAAATGTAGTCTGCTACTCTAAATTATAATAATCCAAAAACCTATGGATCTTTTAGGCCTAGTTTCCCTCGTGAAAGGCCCTTAGGAGTTATATCAATCTATTTTTTTGTTTTTCTATCCTAGCTTCCCTTCATGGGTAGGTCTCACCTTTGTTTTTTCTAGACCTAGTTTTCCCTCCTTGGATAGTATTGTAGGGTATTTTCATTACATTTTCATGTATGAACTGTGATTTCTATGGTTTCTTTTTAGTCTCTCTTATCAAGCATGTCAAACCATTTTCGAAAAATTGAGATATAGGAAAATGCAATGACTATCATGCACTATATGTTGATATGTTAAAGAAATAGAAAAACATACAAAAATAAAGGTTCAACGATTACATACCTATGATGTATATTTTTATTAGGATGGATCCTCCTATGATGAAATTATTTTCATCCATTTTAGCATTTCCATGTGCAATTTTATTCACTTTCTTAATAGAATGTATTTGTTTTCCCTTGGATTTTCCTTTGGAATTTGCATAATCTTCTAAAAAAAATGAAAATAATATTTTTTTAATTGATATGAAATTAAGTATAGCTAAAAAAAAATCAATTTAATTTAGATGGAGATAGGAGACAACCATTTCTTCATCTTCCATTTTCAAACTCCCAAACTTCCTTATATGATTATGTATTGTTCTTGACATTGTCATCTCCTTCATAGATGTTTTGAAGCTTGTTGCAAAATTCATTATTTTTATTCAAAATGCATCACCTTGAAAATATTGGATTTTCATGGACTGCACAGGATGGACTTGATGGCTTTTGCATTATGTTCACTAGCCTTCTTTCCAATCTAATCCATTAGTAGAGGCGTTGGTGCTTTATAAAAATTCACAATAATTTTTCAAATATCGAATCCAAGAGCCATTAGATAAATTTCCATCATCCTTATACTCCAAAATGCATAGTCTATTCCTTCACTAATGGAGATTTTTTTGTGGAAAAGTCTTATTGACTAAGCATGTATGCTTCTAAGATGTACCTTCAAGTGGTTAGACTATTTCCAAAGGTACCCTCTATACCAATTGTTGAGATTATTATACTGAGTGGGGGTGGTGTGAATTAGTATATTAAATTAGTTATTTATTTAAATATTTATCAACTGTAGGAAAAATATTATATATGATATCTATCAACTACATAATATGAAACATAAGATTTAAATGGAAACCCTTTGAGGAGAAACCCACAAAACATTTATTTATAGTTCATTGTAGGGACCAACCTATTGTTACATGTCATAGGAACTAACGTACTAGAGACACCAAACCCAACTAGTACAAACCTTAGTAGGCAGCAACCTGCTCTTCCAAATCTTTGTTGGCATCAATATATTGGAGATGGCAATACCCACCACCAAACACCAACTTAGCAAAAGACACCAATCTCTTTGTTTAATATGGCATCAAGATATACATAACTTCTTCTAAAATGATCTTCTCAATGAAATATCATTTATAACATACATTTTTAGCAATTTGATAACTTATTTTCTTTCATCGAGACTCAAAACCATGTGTTAAATGTATTTTAACAACATGATCACTTTATCTTTAACTTCACTTTAATTTAAAATCACTCTTTGATATTCAACATTAACTATAGCTTTAATACCAATTTTCATGAACTAAATTTACAAAGAATACTTTGACTTTCATGTGAATGTGTCCACTAATACATCAATCCCCATCACAGAAAAAGATTTTGACTCACTCCCCTTTCGTTAGTCCAAATATGAGGCCACCATACATGTGAATTATGGATAACTATGAATTAAAAATTTCATAATATTAAACATTATAAAACTTTAATTTGTTTCATTTCTCCATAGATCCCATCTTCGACTTGTTCTTACAAATCACACAATTGCAAACCATTTTATTGTATATTGGTAAGCATCTACTCTTCTTGAATCTTGGACCGCATGCATCTCTTTCCTTCTATTTAGCTAGATACAATGCCTCTAGAATATTTAGAATGTTGTCATTAATCTGCACCCTCGGAGCCCTCGTGAGGAACTATCTAATATTTGGCACCGACGCACACCACAACCCTCCAATGTAGATTCATCCAGCTAAAAATTGTATAATATCAAGCGTTTCTTTATGCGTGCCACATTTCTGTCATAGACTCCACAACTTGCACTGTTGGAAGTTGGAACTAGTGTAAAGGCAGGGGCATTGACATTAAATGTAAATCATAGGGCATTTGTGTTTCAGTTTTGAGTGCACCGATGACGCCCCAACTAAAGAATGCAAAGGCTAAGAATCCCTCTCTTCACACACGTATAATACAAGAGGCTCTTTTGTACTGAGATGAGCGATGAACTCCTCAATGTGTAGTATCATATTAAGCCGCAAGGATTCAACGATCTACCAAATTCCACGGGCAATCTATCACCAACCTGAGCAAAGCGGATATCGAGGCGCGAGCTCGTGGCATGGGAGATCAAAGGTTCCTCACTATTATGGGTTTTGATGATGTTGGCATGGCATTATTATGTAATAACAAATGTGACAATAACTCCCTTGGTCGCAAACTTTTTTGTGAAATTGGGAATTAAATTTTAAAAATAGAATTTTTTTTTTGGTAAAAATCACATTATCAAAGTTTTGTCGACGCATTTTGAATCATCTAGTGTGGTTCATTTTCAAGACAAGATGAATGTGAAATTGGGAATTGAGCCATGAGAAGAGAAATTAGAATTAGCCATAGGAAGAATATGTCCTTTATGTATTCATAGCCTCAACTCTTTGTTATAGGTGAATGTGAACTTGGGGATTGTGCTATGAGAAAAGAAATTAAAACTAGCCATAGGAATTCATAGTCTCAACTTAACTCAAGCATGACTACTATTGCAAAGAGAAATGGTGTGGAATGGAGTCTATGGTTTGAACATTCTTCATATGTAGCCACTTTGTGAACAACTCAAGACATATTAGCGTTACTAATTGTATATATGATGAATTGTGTTGAATTAACACTAAATTGTTATGGTTATGTCATCGCTAAATTAATTTCTAGTTTGTTTTTCTAACTTCCCATATTAGTTTACATTTATTGTTATAGTTTTAGGAATAATTGAATTGCTACATTGAGTTTGTAGAAATCTGTAATACCATTAATGCGAATAGTTAATAGTTAACAATAGAACAATTAGCCTAGTTCCTTAGTAAATTGGTATGAATTTGAGTGGTTAAAAGAAATACCCCATGTTTTCAAATTGCACATATGGTATTAGGTATGTTACATTCTACATCATTGATTTCAAGTTATTTGAGTTCTTTCCTTATAAAAAATTTCAATCATAATTTGTTATTTGTAGTAGCCATTCATTGTGTAGGTATTTGATGTAAGTGGTTAATATATATATAGTACACAAAGATATTCCTCCATTTTCCTTGTGTTGGTAATTGACAACAATTTAATGTAAATGTAAATTTGGGTAAATTATATTAGTTATTGACAAGTCAGTTTTATACCGAATTAGCAGTTATGTAACTGAGGAGGCTCATATAAAACTGATGAATGCTTGAACTATTGTAATGGAGAATCATTTCATTGGTTGAATATAAATTCAAATCCCTTGCCCTGTGGATGTTTCCTTGACACCCTGTCAGGGTTTTTACGACGTAAATTTTGTGTTTTACTTGTGTGGTTGTTGTCGGTTTCATTTCTTTCTTGTTTTATAACCTCCTCTAACTACAAATGGTATCAGAGCCAGTTGAGTTGAGTTTTAGAGGCAAATGCGTGTGAAAGAAAAAAGGCTGCATAAAATCCTACGTGATCATCTTTGGAGGCGATTGCAGATTATATTTTGTGAAGGCTGTCAAGGAGGGCACCACTGTTGCGTCGTAGCTGGAAGAGCTTGCCACCAGAGGGAGCCATCGAGGACCCGTTAAGGAGATACGTGTTGGTAGAGGAAGCCAAAGCCATGGAGCTGTTGCTGGCTTGCAAACCGAGGGCTGCGTGTGGCATTGTTGCTGGCCCAAAGACCCATCAATAACTCTGCATGCCCGTTAGCTGGCCTGTCCAAATCCATCAAGGAAGGAAACACTACATGTCGTTGCTAGACCAGTCCAACTGTCTGTTGGTTTGCGTCAAGTGTCAAGGAGAGCCCTGTCCAGAGTTACCTGTGTGGACCAGAACCAAAGGAAGAGTGGTTTGCGACGAGCGTTGAGGAGAGCCTTGTCCAAAGCCTACGTGGACCACTGTTGATGTTACCTGCATGGACCAGAACTAGAGGAAGAACCGTCAAGCCTGCTGCCAGAGGAATTCAAGAGTTGTGTGCATGTCCTGTCTAGTTTTGGCGTGCCCCTGTCCAAAGCCTGGCTTGCTTGTCGCCAGAGGAATTCAATCAATAGAAATAAGTCCAGGTATTTTTTTTAGAATTTGTTGCTAAGACGCTGGTGAAGTTGAGAATTGTTTCATGAAGTAATCAATGTCTGTAAAACAAAATTAAGTTTTTTAAAAACCCTAGTTGAAGACAGAAATCAGGGTAATCAATATCTGTAAAAGAAATTCTAGGAATGGAAGTTGAATTGTTTCATGAAGTAATCAATATCTGTAAAACAAAATTAAGGTTTTTAAAATCCTAGTTGAAGACAAAAATCAGGGTTTAAAAAGGGGCAACAAAATTAGGTTTTTTTTTAGGAAAGAAACCCTAGTTGCTAGTAGATTGTGGAGAAATTCAACCCTAGAAGTACAGTTTAGAAGAAAATTAGAAAGAAATGGCCAAGATGTCAAATGCAAAGTTCGAGGTGGAGAAATTCACCGACAAGAGAAACTTTGCTCTATGGAAACAAAAAGTTAGGGATTTGTTGGTGCAACAAGGGTTGCACAAAGCTTTGGATAGGGAAAATAAGAAACCTACAAGCATGGAAGATTTGGACTGGGAGGACTTGGATGTCCGAGCTCTCTTTACCATCAAGTTATGCCTAGATGATGAAGTTATTTTCAACATTGTTGAAGAGAGTACAACTTCAGGTTTATGGGAAAAACTGGAAAAACTATATATGACAAAGTCGTTAACCAATAGAATTTATTTGAAAAGACAATTGTAGAGTCTTCGAATGAAGGAGGGTTCAAAAGTTGCAGAAAATTTGAATATTTTTAATACACTTATATGCCAATTAGCAGATATGGAAATTAAAATTCAGGAAGAAGACAAAGCTATAACCTTATTGTGTTCTCTGCCCGAGTCATCGGATCACTATGTAACTTCAATCAGTTTCAGCACCGTTGATTCTTTGAAATTTGAATCAGTTGTGGGAGCTCTCTTGTCTAAAGAAGTACGGAGGAAATCCAGTACTGAAACAGCAACATCAGAAGCCATGATAGCTAGAGGGCAGCCAAAGGAAAGAGGAGAAAAAACAAGGGGGTCTTCCAGATCTAAATCAAAGGGAAAGAGGTGTGAGGCAAAATGTTGGCACTGCAATAAAATTGGACACCTGAAGAAAGACTGTTGAAAATGAAAAGAGTTTGATAACCCGAAGAAGGAAGCAAATCAGGTTGATTCAGGTATGATAAACGAAGTTTTATCTACTGAAGAATTATGTATGATAGATGAAACTTCACCTATATGTAATGTTTCTCACGGTTTTGAAAGTTGGTTGTTAGACTCTGGTGCTTCTCATCACATGTGTCCACACAGAAATTGGTTTACTTCATATGAAGATGTAAATGGTAGTTCTGTGTTTATGGGTAATAATGTATCATGTCAGACTATTGGGATGGGAAATATCAGGATTAAAATGTATGATAACATAGTTAGAACATTAACTAGTGTTAGACATGTACTTGAATTGAAGAAAAATTTGATTTCTTTGGGAGTGTTGGATTCGGATGGTTATAAGTTTACAGGTTAGAATGGAGTGCTAAAACTCTCTAAAGGCGCCCTAGTAGCAGCAATTGTGTCAGAAAAAGAAGAAGAAGGTAATCGCCTATGGCATCAGCGATTGGTTCACATGAGCGAGAAAGGTCTTTAGATACTGATGAAACGTAAATATCTCCCGATCTGAAATCTTTGAAGTTGGATTTCTATAAACATTGTGTGTATGGAAAATAGTGTAAATAGAGATTTAAAACTGGAAATCATAATAGTAAAGATATTTTAGACTATATTCATTCTAATCTGTGGGGACCATCTCTTGTTGTATCATATGGAGGTGCTCTATATTTTTTAACATTTATTTGATTTCTCCCGTAAAGTTTGGGTCTTTATGCTGAAAAAGAAAGGTGATTTATTTAATATCTTTAAACAATTTAAAGCAATGGTAGAGAAAAGAATAGGCAAATCAATTAAATGTTTAAGAACTCACAATGGTGGTGAATTCACTTCAATAGAATTTGAACAATACTATAAGGATGAAGGAATTGTTAGACACAAAAATGTTGTTTATACTCCTCAGCAAAATGGTGTTACTGAACGTATGAATCAGACTCTTATGGAAAGAGCCAGAAGCATGATCAACAATGCTAACTTGCAAAAGGATTTGTGGGCAGAAGCAGTATCCATTGCGTGTTATTTAGTTAACAGATCACCTTCAGTAGCAATTAATTGTAAAATTCCTGAAGAAGTTTGGTCAAGTCAGTCTTGTGATTATTCACATTTAAGGATATTTGGCTGTGATGCTTATGCTCTTATTCCTAAAAATCAGCGTTCAAAATTAGATCCAAAATCAAAATGTTATGTCTTTGTTGGGTATGACTATGCAGTGAAAGGATACAGGTTGTGGTATCCTACATCGCGGAAGATAGACATTAGTAGAGATGTAACATTTGATGAATCTTCTCTTTTAAAATCAAATGTTGAAAGAATTGAATAGGAACAAGTATCGCCAAATCAACAAATTCAGTTGGAGGCTAGACCTTTCGGTGACAGTCAAAAGGAAGAAGAGACTTCTGGAGAAAAATTTGTTGAAGATACAAAGGAAACTATTGAAGTTTTTGAACCAGTTCAGCAACCAATCACTCTTATAAGGTCTACAAGGGAAAGAAAAACTCCTAAAAGATATGAAGATTATGGTTCATCTTTTGCTTTGATTACTGAAGATGGGGAACCTTCTTGTTATCAGGAAGCAGTAGATGATACAGATAGCGAAAAATGGAAAACAGTTATGGAAGAAGAAATGGATTCCTTAGCCAAGAACAATACCTGGGATCTTGTAGAACTTCCTGAAGGGATAAGTGTTGTTGGATGAAAATGGGTCTTCAAACTGAAACAGAAAGTTGATGGAAGTATTGAAAGGTATAAGGCGAGACTGGTAGCAAAAGGGTATTCTCAGGTTGAAGGTATCGACTTTCATGAGATTTTTTCACCAATTGTAAAACTTGTTTCTATTCGTACTGTGTTGGAACTAACTACATTAGTTAACCTTGAGTTTAGAACAGTTAGATCTTAAAACAACTTTTCTATATGGTGATTTGAATGAAGAGTTATATATGGAACAACCAAAAGGTTTTGTACAAGGTCGCAGCAGAAGATTAGTTTGCAAGCTCAGGAAATCATTGTATGGTTTCAGGCAATCACCTAGAAAATGGTACAAGAAGTTTGACTCCTTCATGGTGAGCCAAAACTTTATTAGAAGTAAGTATGATCATTGTGTATACTTCAAAAGTTTCAATGGCATATTCATCATCTTAGCTTTGTATGTTGACGATATGCTTATTGCAAGCAAAAGCATGGAAGAGATCAACAAGTTAAAGGCTCAGCTCTCTAGGATGTTTGATATGAAGGATCTTGACGCAGAAAAACATATCATGGGCATGGAGATACAGAGAGACAGGAAAAATGGTAAGATTTGGTTATCACAACAGAAGTATGCGGAGAAAATACTTGAAAAGTTCTGTATGAACAATGTGAAACCTGTTAATGTTCCATTAGCTTCCCATTTTAAGCTTTCTTCAATTTTGAGTCCTAGAACTGATGAAGAAAAGTAGTCTATGTCTCATGTACCATATGCAAATGTTGTAGGCAACTTAATGTATGCGATGGTATCTACAAGACCTGACATTTCACATGCAGTTGGAGTTGTCAGCAGGTTCATGGCAAATCTAGGTGAAGAACATTGGCGAGCAGTGAAATGGGTTCTTCGATATCTAAGAGGCACAAGTGGCCATTGCATCATCTTTAATGGTAGTGAAGGATCAGTCTGTGGATATGTAGATGTTGATTATGCAGGTGACTTGGACAAAAGAAGATCCACTACAGGTTATGTCTTTACCCTTGCAGGTGGAGCAATTAGTTGGATGTCAAAGCTTCAAGAAATAGTTGTGTTGTCCACTACCAAAGCAGAATGTATTTCTGCTTCAAATGCTAGTAAAGAAGAAATTTGGTTAAAGGGTCTACTTGATGAGATTGGAAGGACATAGGAGAAAGTGAATGTATTTTGTGACAGTCAGAGTGCTATTCACTTGGCTATAAATCCTACTTATCACAGCAGAACCAAGCACATTGATGTAAGGTATCATTTTCTGAGACATGTGATCGATGGCAGAAAAATAGCTCTTCAAAAGGTCCATACATGGGAGAATTGTGCAGACATATTCACAAAGCCAATTATAATGGAGAAGTTGCGATGGTGTTTAGCTTCTATTGGCTTGTAAAAAAGATGATGAATGGGCATGGGCAAGGGATTGGGAAAATTGTTGTCAATGTGGATTTTGTTGGTAATTGACAACAAATTAATGTAAATGTAAATTTAGGTAAATTATATTAGTTATTGACAAGTTAGATTCATACCAAATCAGCAATTATGTAACCGAGGAGGCTCATATAAAACTGACGAATGCCCGAACTATTGTGATGGAGAATCATTTCATTGGTTGAATATAAATTCCAATCCCTTGCCCCGTGGATGTTTCCTTGACACCGTGTCAGGGTTTTTACCATGTAAATCCTGTGTTCTACTTGTGTATTTGTTGTCGGTTTCATTTCTTTCTTGTTTTATAACCTCCTCTAAATACACCTTGTTTGTTTAAGTGAGTTTGATGAAAACTTCCTTCTTATATCTCGAAATATTTTGCAAACAAATATTTGAATATATCTTAATCGCTTGCTAATGCCTGTGATTTATAAGTTTTGCCAAAAAGAACCAATCGTAATCCTATGATTTATAAGTTTCGTAAAAAAAAACCAATCATAATCCTATCTCTCTGAATGCATCAATGCAAGTTAATTTTCTCTTCCTCACCATATCTAACATATATCAAAATAACATTCCATTTTATTACTATATATTGTACCCTCTTAATCATCCTTGCCATCAAATTTTGGTATATCATTTTTAATCTTATGTCTGAAACTCCCAAAGGTTCTCATGCTAGACGAATGTGTGGTGGAAAAACACTAGAGTGAAAGTTTATGATATTTTCTCATCTATTCCTTCATTTTATTACTTCAAACCCATGCTTGAGCTGGTCACGGTTCCTTTGACATTCATTTTCTTTTCTCTCCACATTGTTGACTTTTCTAGAAAACATTATGTGCATGTTGTCAACTTTTTTTGGAGAACATTGTATTCATATCATTGAATCTCTTGGAGATATTTTCAGTCATCTCTTCCAAAAAAAATTCGTTGATATCGGCACTCCACTTTTTAGTGGAAGGGTTGCTTCTCATATGATCTAAGGCCTTTCTTGATTCTTTCGAGGTCCTCTTGATGCCAAAAAATGGTAAACAATTTGTGTGAGAGCTCAGACATAGGGTTATTGGTCATCATAGCTACTTGTATAGTTTCATGAAAGATTAAAGCATAATATTCAGTGGATGGTCATTGGTTGAGTTAATCGTTGATAGGGATTCCATACCTTCAAATCATAGACCGGGACAAGCACAACTTATGGTTGTAATAAAAATTGAAGATAATTTAATGAATATTTTGTGGATGAGCAACATGTCCCTTGAATATCGTGAAGGTTCTCTCACTAACCAACCAAACATGTATGACTTGAATTGGTTCTACACAATAAACGTGAATAGTCATGCCCTTAGATGAAGTGTAAGTGCAACAAATATATCCAGAAAATTATCAACTCTAACAGGGAAAAACTTAAAAAAATGGAATAGTTGGCTCTAAAACCACTTGGAGGTAATTGTGTATAAATATATATGATTATGTTTTTCCAATTTATGGTTTACATAGTATCTAGTCAAACTTCTTATACATATAATTAGTATAGTCGTGACTCTTTTGGATAGAGACAATAATTTTAGGATTTAATTAATTAATTGTGTTCACTTTATTATTATTAATATATGGTTAATTTTGATATTTAATAACATCCACATAACCATTATCAAAAAAACATGATTGCAATCATGGTTTTTCATGTATTTCACATTTTTCGTGTAGAAGGTCCATCAAAAGTATGCAACAAGGGTACTCCTTGGATGAAAAGTTATTTTTTGCATCCAAAGAGTGCTCCTACTCAAAATTTGAGTAAAATCACAGGGAGATTAGTTTAAAATATAAGTTGAAAAAATTAGTTTTTTTTCTACTTTTTACTCCAAAAATGGTGAGTTGTCCTCCATGGTTGACATCATCATATTGAACCTTATTGGTTCTTATAAATCTGATTTTTGTTGTACATTTTTGTTTTGAAGCTCATTTTGACCTCAAAATTTATCTAGCAGTGGACCTCTCTTATAGACGGTTGATTTAGACCCTATCAAATATCTCAGAGTTTCCCTACAAATTTGCTAATAAACTATGATTTTGACCATGACTCCCTCAACTATTTAGAGGAGATTAGGTGGGTGGCTAGAAAACTCTTAAAAGGTTCAATCAATAAGAGGTCACTCTCACGCCCGGTAGTTAGTCTCATGAACTTCAACTATAGTTTATGGGATGGCCTAACTTCCTTAACTTAACTTAACCTTACTTAATCAATACTCTCAACAAAAATAACATACTTCGATGGTCTTGGTGATAATTTCCTTTAATTTTGTGCTTTTATGGATCTTAGGAAGCTCTAACTCATAAATGTCTCATGATAATTAATAAGCAATGGTTGCAATGGCACTCAAATGCCATGTTCCTATAGTTTTATGAAGTAAACATGGTATTTTCATTGCTTTTATAGTATTCATCACCTCCAAGATTTATAAAAATTTCTTATATTTATAATTAGTTCTTTTTTTTTTATCAAGTAAGAGTAGGACCTTCTATTAATCTAGCCAATAATACATAATTTACAAGAAGCCACACCAGCTCTGTGAGAGTTCAACAGGAAGTTAGGCAAGCAAAGTTCCAAACCATGCATCCAAAACCATGAGAAGCCCAAACAAGAAAATCGGGGAGTTAGCTCCAGACACTCTGGACAAAAGCAAGTAGTAGACCCTCAGGTCGTACTGTCAAGCACCAAAAGAAACCCTGAACGCCTTGGAGAACCGGGGCCCACAAAAATGCCACAAGTGACCTACCGAGGGTCCACAAGACTGCCACCAAAGACCAATTAGAAACAACAGTAAGCTTGTAGAGTCGCAGACCATACAATCCGACCTGCCAAGTTCAACGTATACACTCTTAGAATGGGCCCACTGTAAACCCACACATAAACCTGTCTTACGGACCCGACGAAAACTTTAGGCCAGCTCTCTAAACTCTTTCGTGTCCGAAACGCCAAACCAACATGCACGATCAAACCTACACCGTTGATCACTTGACGAGGATTCAACGGTCTACGCAAATATCGGGTGGACAAGTAGCACAAGGGATAACCACCGGATGAAAGTGGTATTCTCTCACCTCTCGCTACTACATGTCGCACGAAGAGTGGAATCGGGACATTGCTAAAAAAAACCAGATACCACTTGGACCTCGCCCGATAAACCACTTGTGGTTTTAGAATCAGACGCCTCGTGAAATAGCTTGTGCACTCTTTCACCAAGCGATGGCCTTTAATCAAGAACATTGGATGGTTCTTGTGCCTTCCTCCCAGATTCTCTGCCAAACCCCAAACACCATCAAAATTTGCACATAAAGTTTTGGTCAATGGACAACCAAAGCTGTGGTACTTCCAGAGTCGATCCTCTCACCACACATTTAATGGAATACTGAGCTTTGGATTACGACCAATACCCAGAAAGGGTAGACAGTTTAGGGTTCCCTATCCTCCCACCTATCTCCTGAACGACTTCGATCCTTCCAGTGAAACCATAGCTCCATATCTTTGTCTGCCTGACAGAGAAAATCCTCCAACAGTTTTCCTGGTGGTAACAAATCCCAAGCATATTGAGAATCCTGATCCCTATTGGTGACTCCTTCTTTCACCAAACGGTCTGCTAACATGTTAGCATTCCTTTTCACATGGACAAAGCTAATAGTTTTTAAGGTTTGCAAGTGGGAGTGGATACGGTAAAAGACCTGCAAAAGCCTCCAATTCTTCGAAACTTTATCTAGAGAAGTGTCATTACATATTTTCTTGGCCGCTCTAATAATCAATTCCGAGTCTACTTTAATGATAAGATTTTGCGAATTTGAATCCAACAAGATTTCCAAGCATTGCTCTAGTGCCATGAGCTCTGCCATGTTATTAGTGGCCTTACCCAAGTGGCCATGGAAGATCTTCTTTAGTTGACCCTATTCATCTCTTATAGCACCCCCAAATCCAACTAACCTTGGATTGCCCTTGGATGCTCCATCTATATTGACCTTTAGGAAACCATAAGGAGGAGGCTGCCAAATGTCACTATCTTCATTTATTTAGCTTGCTCCCTTGATTATGCCCTGTGGGCTTATGGACTGAAGACCCAAATGAAGTATAATTCTTGCCTCTTGGGGTAGAGGAGGATCCTTAGGAAGTTTCCTCAACAGGCTTCTTACTATGTCTTTGAGCTGCCTTAAAATTTGGTCAATAATGTGTTGTGGCTTGCTTGCTTTGTTTTGAAGATCCGACTGTTGCGCTCTTTCCAAACATTCTAGATAACAAAGCTTGGAACCAGAATCCAGGCTTTATTAATAATTTCATTCCCTGAGAAGTTTCTCCTCCAATTCTTCAAAGTATTGGATATGTTGAGACTATCCCTATCTGATTGTCTAAAGATTGAGGCTACCCAGTCCGACACATTAGATGTGAAAGGAAAAAGGTTGAGAAGGTGATCCATCATCTCCTCTTGTGAGCCACAGAGATAACATTTGGAAGGGTCAATAAATCCTTTTTTTAGGAGATTCTCCCAAGTTAAGATTTTCCTTTAATGCACTAGCCATATGAATAACTTTATTTTCATCCAGTGGGGGATCTGCCATAGTTTCTTCCAAACTTAATCAGGATTCAGATAGTTAAATCATGTTACTTCCTGTTTAGCTTCCTTGAGGTAAAAGTTACCTTCGGTGTTCTTTCCCCATATTAATTGGTCAAGTGAGGAGGATACTAGAATCCTTCTATGCTCTAGCTCCTGGGTGAGAGCTTTTGCCTGGGCCTTCAGAGGACTCTCATCACTATGGCCTAGATCCTTCCAATTTCTCCATTTTACATTATTCCTTTCCTGGTCCCATAAGTCTTTGACCATAAGAAGACCTTTTTTATTTGTGTCACTCTTGAGAGATGCTAATTCATCCTTATATAGGTTGGGTTCATGTTTCCAGTTATCCTCCCAAATTTGTGCTAGGTTCCCTGCTCAAATTTCCGAGAAGCTATGTTTCTAAACAATACTTTTATTTTGTCAGGAAAGGTTCCAAATATGGGAGCCCCTGATTTTCCTTGACATTCTAATGTGATCCTTCTCCTACCAATACTTGGCATACTTCTTTTTCCAAAGCTTAGGCCAGGGAGTTGTCGACTCCTCAATCCATCTCCACCAAAGTTTGGCTCCCGAAACTCTACTGAGGGTTTAAAGGGCATGCAACCCCAAGCCACCATGGCTTTTGGGCTTGCATATCTTATCCCAGGCAACCAAAGCCCACTTCTTTTTCTATTCTCCTCTACCCCATAGAAAATCCATTTGAATGGTCTTGATCTGCTGCTTAATACCTTGAGGAGTAGGAAGAGCAGAGAACATGAAAATGGGAATTGCCTGCAGGACCGCCTGTGTGAGCACAAGGTGCCCTACCAAATTTAGTGACTTGCAAGTCCATTTTCTGACCCTATCCTAAAGTTTTTTTATTATTGGCTCCCACACTTTCTTGCTTAGAGGTTTATCAATAAGTGGTATGCCTAGATACTTGGAAGGTAGTTGTTCCCTTTGAAACCCAAGACTTCCAGTAATATTTCTCTGAATAGCAATGTTAGTGTTAAAGAAAAAAACTTTTGATTTGTTGAGGCTTAGCTTTGTGCCTGCCTCTATAGCAAAGTCATTTAAGATGCGTTTGATCTCTCTGGCTTCCCTGACTATGGGTATGTCCTGCAGCATAGTATCATCCACAAATTGTTGATGAGTGTTTGTCGCTCCATCCAAAGTGAGTTTGATACCCTGGATTCGTCCTTTAGCATTTTCCATTTTGATCGCTCTGCCTAGCCCTTCCATCATAAGAATGAAGAGGAAAGGTGAGAGCATTTCTCCCTGTCTGAGACCTCTGGAGGGTGTGAAGGTTCTTGATGGAGCTCCATTAAGTAGTATGGAAAAACTGGTCATGGTTACAAGTGCCATAACCCATCTTATCCAATTTTCGTCAAATCCATAGGCTCTTAGAACTGCTCTTATATAAGACCAACTTAGCTTGTCATAGGCTTTCGCTAGGTCCAACTAAATGATCATACTAGCTTTTTTGTTGCTTTTGAGGGACTGTACCACCTCATGAGCTTGGATGATGTCGTTGAGGATTTGTCTTCCTTCCACATAGCCCGTTTGCTCCTCCGAGATGAGAGATGGTAGAAGGGGCTTGAGTCTATTGGCTATCACTTTGGAAATAATTTTGTACACCACATTACATAAGGCTATGGGTCTGAAGCCATCAGGAGTCATGGCATTTTCCTTTTTTGGGATCAAAGCTATGAAGGAAGCATTAAGAGCCTTCAGAACCTTTTTGGATTTTCTTAAGTCTTCTACAACCTCAAGGATATCCTGTTTGACTATTTCCCAGCAGACTTTGAAGAAGCCTACATTGAACCCATCCGGACCTGGGGATTTTCCATTTTGCATTGTATTAATCACTCCACTGACCTCCTCTTCTGACACTGGCCTGTTAAGATTGTGGTTGTCTTCTCTAGTGACCAGCTGAGGGATATATTGAGTGAAATGGTCAATGAACCTAGATCTATCCTCTGGAGGTTTCTCTGCTATACTGAGGAAGTGTTGTACAAGGACCGATTCCATATCGTTGTGAGAGACAAGCTCTATCCCTTGAGAATCTTTGAGCTTTATGATTCTGTTGTGTGCCCTGTGAGCCATGGTGGATTTGTGAAAGAATTTTGTATTCCTTTCTCCCTCTCTAATCCACTATATCTGATTTTTGTCTCCAGAAAATTTCCTCTTGTAGGCATCGCTCTTCCCATACTTCCTGCAAAGAGTCAGTTAGCTTTTACCGCTCCTCGGTAAAGCCATTTTTGATGTTGATCTGATTGATCTCCTGGAGTTTCTACTCAGCTTCTCTTTTGGCTTTGAAGATATCACCAAATTCCTTTTTGTTCCAATATTGAAGTTTGGATTTGATGTGCTTGAGTTTCTATTAGAGCATGAACATTTTAGTGCCTTGGATGTTCAAATCCTCTCTCCGCCATTTATCGGTATTACTAGTGAATTTAGGGTGAGAGAGCTAGGCATTTTCAAACTTGAAAGGTCTGTTTCTTGATGTGCCCATAAAGGTGGCTTCCAGCTGTACAGACGAGTGATCTGATCCTCCAAAGGGCAGAATAGAAACTGACATGGCAAGGCATGTGGGAAGGAGGTCCTCTGAAATAATAAATTTATCAAGTTTGGAGGCAACTTGAGAAGCCTCTCCCCTCTTGTTGTTCCAAGTGAAGGTTCCATTTATTGTTTCAGTGTCCACTAGCCCCATGTTCATTATGAAGTTATGGAAGGCCATGGAGTCTCTTCCTAGCTGTCCAATACCACCTTTTTTCTCCGAGAGAGATCTTATCATATTGAAATATCCTACAATGATCCAGGGCATATTGGGGTGTCTTGCTCTTAGATACTCAAGGGAGATGAGAAGCTTGAGTCTGTCTACTAGCTTTTGAGATCCATAAACATTAGTGATCTGTATATTTCCTTATCTCCTACAGGTTGACATACCAAAGAAAGATAGTTCCTGGATGCTTCAGCATCTAGGATTCCAAATTTTTGTGGATCCCATAGAGTGAAAATCCCCTCCGTCAAGTTGTTTGCTTTAACCTCTAGATACTCATACTAGATTAGCCACTTATTATGAATTTCTCTAATGTTATCCATCGAACATTTTGTCTCCTGAATAAAAACCATATCTGGTTTTTCTTCTTTAATTCTATTATTGAGATTCCTTTGTTTCCTTCTATTTCCTATGCCTCTAATATTCCAGGTTGTGAGCTTCATTAAGAAAGGTTAGTAAAGGAATAACTAGTAAGATATTTCATCTTACCTGAATTAATCAGTAGTTTTCCACATTCGTTCAGCAGCTCATTCTGTCTTTCTCTTCCACTTTTCCTACCCAAGTTCTTTGGAGAATATGCTTGTACATTCTCCATCATTTTAACCCCAATGTGCTCCTGGCTTTTGTGATTTCTTTTGACTCCATTTCTCTTCGATTGTGATCTCCATAGAAAGAGCTGTTGCACCCTATCATAATCCTCTTTTGGCAGGGAGTCCACTCCTGTGATCATCCCTTGTTCCAGAAATTTTTCTAGATCTAGATTTTCCCTATCTAGAATCTCTTATAGTTCATGGTCCTTCGTTCCTGCTTCACTTGGAGTCATCTCATGGTCCATACTTATCTCCATACAACTTTTTAGGTTGTC
Source organism: Pinus taeda (assembly GCA_000404065.3). Classification (NCBI taxonomy): domain Eukaryota; kingdom Viridiplantae; phylum Streptophyta; class Pinopsida; order Pinales; family Pinaceae; genus Pinus; species Pinus taeda. The sequence goes on from APFE030791687.1 coordinate 33,096, forward strand.
CTTTTGTTGGTTGTTTACTGTGATATCCTCCATGTCAGCTTCCTTTTCCTTCTCATTGATTATGTTCTCTATATCCTGGACTGTTTCCTTGTTCCCCTCTTCTTCCTCTAGGATCTTGAAACGATTGTGCTTGAATGTCTATCCCCATTCATCTTCTTTTGTGGACGTTTACCACCTTTCCCTTTACTCCCACCCTTGGTGAAACCCTCGTGATTTTTATCCTCAATAGGTTTCGCATTTCCTTCCATATTGTTCGTTGGGCAGTCTCTGAATAAATGCCCACCTAAATGGGATGTGCTCATAGTCCACAGTCTGCATCCATTATTCATCATACACTTCTAAAATTATCGCTTTTGGAAGGGCTCCAGATAAGTCCATTTCCACACATATTCGGGTGAAGGAGGTATATTTTCCTTTCAAAGCCGCCTCTGAGATATTTAGAAAATGCCCCAGCTTGTTGCCTATTGTTTTCAAATATTCTGGTAGCCAATAATCCAGAGGAAGGGAGTATATTCTAATCCATACCGGTACCAATGTGAATGTTTCACATTCCGAGACAAAGTTCATCATCCATGGCCGCATATAGAGCCCTGCAACAGCGTAGAAATAAGGTCCCCCCTCGAACACTCTATCTTTATCCTCTAGGCTTGTGAACATCACCGTGAAGAAGCCCTTAGAACCTAGATATAGGTGTATTTCCCCCTTTGGCTTCCAATGGCTCCTTATCTAGACATGTAATGCCCTCTCGATCAGCCATAATCCCATAAATTTTCATATGATCGCATGTTCTGTCATATGATCCCTATGTTCTTGCAGCGCTGGATCGCTCAATATGACCCGAGGAATAATGCTCGACTTGGGTTTGCAGACCCTTGTTGTCCTTATGAAATGAGGTTTTCCACTGCTACCTCCATTGTCCTTCTCCCTATTTGTTTCCAGTTGATCCCCTTCGTGTTCCTGAAGTCCGTTTCTTCCCAATGTTCCTTTGCCTCTTACCTCTGATACCTTCTCCAGAGGTTTTTTAAAATGCTGCTTTCCCGTGTCCTTACTTCTATTTGTAACTACTTGACTGTAGGAGGGAGCAACACTCCCCCCTGCGCGTCCCTCCATGGTACCCAAAGTCAAAACCCTAGCATCAACTTCAAACCTAGCTCAAGTTGCAGAGCCCCTTCGTTCTAAATCTTGTATTTCTGATTTCACCAGCAAGTTCCAACATTGTTACATTATCACTTTGCCATATTTATAATGAGTTCTAAAATGATTATATTTTAGAATTATATGAACAAACGATATGATGCTTAAACATCATATAGATACCTAAATTACATAATTTCTCATAGAGTTCAATGTTTATAAATTATTATTATTATTATAAAACACATCAAAAAATAATAATTTTGAAATTATAAACTGGAATTTCAACTTATTTATTTAGTAGGTTAATATTTTAAATAATTGAAAAAGTAATATAATATATATTTTTAAATGTGCATTTAATATACTCTTGATACAAATGATAATATATGTTTATAGAGAGAGACTAAAATATAATTTCTTTTAAATTTTAGTTGCGTCAAGAGATACTCTATGACCCGATATGAGTGAGATGTTCTCAATTAAAGTCACATTTAAAAATAATGAAATAATACTTACATTAACAAATTAAAACAATAGTAATAACAAAAAAATCAATTTGTACCATAAATAAAATATTTCCACTTAAAATATATATATATATATATATATATATATACTTTATATAATATTATATGATTTTTTTCCCGAGGAGAAAATCCGTAATTTTATTCAAATGACAAAATTACATGTTGTAGATGCTGTAAGCATATGCAGAAACTGTCCATGGGGAGGACAAAAAAAAAAGTTACAATAAAAAACAAAGAAACTAATCAGCAGGCCTATGATTTTCTGCCCTTTTTCTTCTCCACCCTCCTCCAACCCTCTGATTCGGAAGTGGGTGGAATAATGACTAGCTGGTTTTCCGGAGTGTTCAATGGAATATCTTTGTCGGATTCAGATCCTTCCGATCCATGAGTTCTTTATATTCCACTAACTTCCAGCTGAGGATCTGGTTGCAGATGTAAATTTTTTGGCTCCATATGAGTATCTGGGGAAAAATCATCTTGATTAATTGGCTGACCCGAGTATAAACCAGTTTCCATTTGGTTCTCTGGCGGTTCTAACTGCAAGTCCTCCTCTTCTTCCATCAGATCAGTGTGCTGCCAGCCTTTAGGCCTTTTTTGTTGTTTCTTTTTTCCTTTGGTGTCCTTTCTGGTCAGCGGGAAATTATATTGGAGGTGGCCAGTTTACAGGCAGTTGCGGCATCTGAAAGTAGTATTCTCATAGTCGAGTGGTTGACCTCAATGAGTTTTTGTAGTTCAAGGTGATGTGATCAGGTAGACCCTGACTCAGGTCCACCTCCACACAAATTCTGGCGAAAGTGACAATTCCCTTGTTGACTCTGTCTTCATCTATTTTTAGGAATTTCCCCAAGGAATTCCCAATAGCTGATAAAACTTTGTAATGCCAAAAGTGTAGAGGGAGGTTATGGAGCCTCATCGAAACAGGCATTGTGGAAATTTTCATAGTGTTTGCATCAAATTCATCGAACCAAGGAGTGATGAAGAGGCTAGCATTGTCCCAAAACCAAGGCCCCTGATTGATAATACTGTCTCTATCTTGGGCTGAGCTGAAGCCAATAATGAAAAATCCCTTAGAGCATAAATGTATATCACAGTTTTTTGTCCATGTATTGTAAATCCAATGATGAAGATCATTAGATTTTGGCCAGTAACCGTTAAATCTACAAATGACAGCATTATTGGATAGTTCCATAAGTAGTTCAGTTACCTCTGGTAGATGCACTTGGAGAGTTGGGGATTCAATTTTTTGTTCCACTATATAGGGGCCTGGTAACTCTGGTGCTGGTGTTGTTTTCTGCTGCAATTTGTCTTTTCCTTTGACTGCATCACAAAAAGAGCCAGAGTTCTTTGAGTTGTCTCCATTGCAACCTCCACGCAGATGCAAATTTAAGAAAATGGTTGATTCATTGTTGATACCATAGTCCTGAAGAGTGAGGAGGTCCTATAGACAACGACCAGAGAAAATCAGATTTTGTTAAATGGTGGGGATCCCAATTTGGTTCCATATTATCTTCTTTAGTTCCTGTATATTCAGCCCCTTTCGAAGCCTCATACACTGATGTCTACCCCCAGTCTTTTTGACGAAAATTTTTATCCATTCATCACCTACGCCAGACGCATCAGGTGGATTGGGGTTACAATCCATTGAAAAGGGCAAACTTCCAACAAGATACACTACATCCCAGGATTTTGTATATTTTCTGCTTCCTATAACTTCCAGGTTTGGCTCATTAGGGTCATTATTTGTGTCCTATGTTATAGCACCAGGAAAAATGTGGCCCTCTGTAGACAGAAACCTTTCCCGCGCACAGGAAATATCCAAAGCAGCTTGGAACCCTGGCGTATTAAGACCAAACTCCCGGAACCTCACACACATCATCCAGTTGGAGAAAAACAGTTGATAAGGGAAAGCAGATGCAGGATAGGAAATGGGATGTCATCTACAAAACTCAGCTTTCTCTGTGCCTTAGCCGCCATTCCATCGCACAATGGTAGGAGGAGTCGTGATAGACGCTTAGGCAAGGAAAACAGAAGAACAGTTGCCCTGCCGAGAAGCTCAAGATCTAGAAAGTGTGGCTTAAGCCATAAAAACCCATCTTGTATATGAAAAAAACTAGATGTTACCTCTTCCTGACGCAGATTAATACCCCGGGGAGAGGGCACGCCTGTCGACTTGTGTTCTCCACCGAGCCATCGATTGTGAGCCAGGGAGAAAGTCCCTGCAAGCCAAGAAAGGGCGATCGCCATTGAAGGTAGCAAAGCTTCAGTTC